>JAUZNC010011263.1:0-30648 GCA_034780395.1 Vannuccia rotundouncinata | reverse complement strand
ATTGTACTTTCATATAATTATTATATGTTTGCTATTTATTGGAATTTGTATTCTCATTGTCTGCTAAATAGACAATTAATTTTATCAACAAATATTATATTTGTAGCAAAGGCTCTCATATAATATAATATACAAATATTTTATGTATATAAAATATGTATGACTCAAATTTACCTAATCTCTCTATATATATATAACTTTTAGTTTTTGAAATTTGAGAATATTATACAACCAAACTAAATAACAGCTGCATTTCTAGCTCAGGTGTGTTTATACATAATTGTGATTGTTAGTTCAGAGTTTCAATTTCACAGACTGTCGACTTTTATGAACAATATTTTCTGGAAGTCTAAAATGAAATAAACGTAGCTATATAAGTATACAAATAAGTAGTATGTATATAAGATATATGCAATACTATATGAAATTGTACAATAAAGAATACTTATACAATAATAAAACACTAAAATACTAAATGGAATACCTATATAATAATATATATTATCAAATATATATAGAATAGTATTGATAATATAGTAGAAATAGTAGGTATAAATATAGTATAAAATTGTAATATATAATAATATATAATTGAATTGAAACCAGTATAGGCGAGTATAAAATCATGTTGAAAACATGAGAAAATTCATAAATGAAATTATTCAGTGATATGGTTATATACACGTTTTTGAAATGATTTTATAATCACCTATACTGGTTTCAATTCAATTATATATTACAATTTTAAACTATATTCATACCTACTATTTCTACTATATTATCAATACTATTCTATATAGTATATACTATACTATCCACTATCTGACTACTCATTCAATGCTTAAAATTTTATTTCTTTTAGTGAACATATTGTAAGATAAAAAATCTTATAGCAACCACATTATAACATATATATTACAGTAAAAACACATTGAAAGAAAATATACATGACAAAAAGAATTCAGAAATATTAATATATATGTGTTCTAAATTTATTAAAAATATATGTGGTTTTACAGAGATAAAATTGAGTAAAAAGAATAAATAATAAAAAATATTATTCTGAAGAAAAATGTATAACATTATATTGTCTTTTTTATCCAAATTAATATTGGAGGATCATAGTATTAGCCTTACTGGTCTTATACCTCCATAATCATATCACCTAACAAAATTCAAAATATATGGAATTATTAAAATATTTCCGAAACTGTCAATAATATCCCATGTAATACCTAATGCAGAAATTCACAAAAGAATGCTATGTGATATATATATATATATATATTGGTATTGCAGCTATTCCCAGAAGATAAAAGTAGTTATCTAATCTTCTTATACAATCCATTTTATTGATACTATATAAGGTATATATAAAATAACAAATAAAAATATAATTTTAAATCTAAATTCTAAATAAGACAAGGAGAAAACAACAGCTTTACAAAATTTATAAGTGACTAGAAATGTTTATGCATGGCTCACATGAAGAAAAAAGGGTAGGGATGGTTCCTATGCAATTTCCCCATAAATATTCTCTGACTTTTCCAGACAATTTCAAAAAAATTTAAGACCTTAATATGAATTTTTTTGTAAAGTAAATAATATGTAAAAATATCAAGAGCTTTATTTTTGAAGGGCTTTTTAAATGCTAAAATATAAAGTATTTTTTTAAATACACTTAATATATACGTAGTTATAAATAGTTAAAATTTTTATTTAAAAAAATGAGATAAGTTATTATCTCAATATATCTTTAATGAAAAACAAAAGTAAATAATTTTCTTATTGATATATTGACACAAAATTTTTTGACTTATCCAGACCCTTTAAAAAATTTCCCTGATTTTCCCAGGTTTTCCAAAAGCATAGGAACATTGATAGGGTAGGACATTGATATATACCAGCTGACATGCAAAATATACCAAATTGACAGACATATTTCTATCTTATAAAATATAGATTATTTAAAATAGTATATTGTATCTTTGCATATTTAGTAATATAATATATAAAAATAAATAGTATATTGCACTACTCAATATTATGGAAATTATATAGGATATCTGAAAATACATAGGTCTATAAAGGATATTTATAGATGCAAGTTTATAATTTGATAAATAAAACTGAAAATATCAAGATCCTGATTGTACATTGGATATATCCTTTTAAAGCTATATGGATGATGGAATGCAGGCTGGCTGACTAGTTGTATTGTAATGAAAATATATTTATGAAGCATTTTGTATGAATAAGACATTATATTTTGATTATTTTTAATTCACAAATATATTATTTTATTTATTTCAATAAGCCAGTGGTGTAGGAAGATATTTAGGGGCTCAACATGGCTATACTTAAGAAGGAAGTGTATAGGGGTATAGGGACAAAATGCAAGTGTCTAGACAGCATATTCAACTTAATAGCACCAAATTCTTTTAAATGGCATACAAGTGGAACTCCATGTTAGTGTGGGGGGTGTATGCACAGTAAGAACCCCCCCCCCCAGCTAGGCCCTTGATCGTATCCAAGTTTCCAATACAAAGATAATAATTTAGATAAAATACAAATCTATTAGTTACCTATTAGAATCTATTAGATATTTGATGCAACAATTGTTGAAATCACCATACTGTTTAGAAAATTAAAAATATAATTATGTTAAAATACGTAATGATTACAAAAATGTCTATTTGTCGTTAACTTACCATCATAGTGAATCCTATATGGATTAGTAATAAATATAAATATTAATATAAAATAATCGAATAATTTGGTAGAAAACTAATTTCCTTCCAATATCGAAACTAGATAGTTTATATCGATAAAAACAATTATAATTTATTTTGATCACGTTAATTGGATATAAGTGGAGCTGTTATGTAAGCAATTAATTAATAGGAACACTTTTTGCAAATTTTGTAAATTGATAAGTATACAATATGATTTTCAAAATCAACGATTAACATGCAAAATAATAATAAATAGTATAATGTATATTAAAGTAAACTATGATACAATTTATTATAATATAATAAATTAAAAACTGAAGCATAACATTTTCATAGATTTAATTTTTATTATTAATATAATATATATTGTTTAGTTATAACTACTCCAATATTACAAAGTTTTAATCAAAGTTGGGGCAGGTTATCAAGCATTCGCATGATCCCATTTTAAAATATACATGTTTGCAGTAAACAAGCTATATCGTCCATTATAATAGTGAGCCTTAGTTGTGGTCCGTAGTGGCCATAATAATGGTTCATCATATACTACATTACTGCATTTTAATAAACTAAAAAATATAAGTAATAAATTAAGGACGAAGCTCTTCTTTAAAATATCATCCATTCCAATTGAATGATGATATGCATATACCGTCGCATATATGATGTTCAGAATTAAACCGAATTGGAACAAGACCTAACATTTTCGTACAGACATTTATTCTATTCTATTAAAACAAATATTATACAGGCTAAAACGTCCAATATATGTCCAATCAAAATATTTACCACAATTGCTTCAATGAAAATACTAGCTGTACCATTTAATTAACGATCGAGGCCCACTACTTCAAAATGAGACCACATTATATTTTAATGGAGTTCCAAGATATATATATAGCTCAGCTGGGTCGTATAAGCAACCGGTCCGGCCAGTGCGGCCATAGCTGAACTTACTCTTAACAATGAATTTTTCAAAATATAAAAAAGACTTTAAAAATGAAGTGTAGTTAAGGAGTTTGAAGGGGCCGTTGTTTGTAGTCATTTACACTTAATTTGTGAAAGTGAGCCAAAAACATTATATATACTCATTGTTATAATATGGTCTTTCTTTAAATCTAGCAGTGAATGATACCAGCAATCAGGTGTAGACAGCATTATGAGATATGCAAATTTATTACATATAATTCATCTCATATGGAAGGTATTTTCAGTAACTTAAAAGATTAAAATTCTCCTGGAATACGTGCCATTTGTTCAACAAGGTGGACTGTAAGAGCAGATTCCCTATATGTACAGCATATTGAAGAATGAAACGACTCTCATGAATATTTATGAAGAAATAAAGCTTTAATTCGGCATCTAAAGATATGAAAGCTAGAATCCATGGAGTTAATTTGTCACAAATGCAAAACTATAAGATCTTTTCGGTTTATCTCTTGCTGAATGTATTCTACTAGTATATGCCATTTTGATAATTTGAACCAAACACATCAACACAAAAATTACGTAAACCGAAGAAGCCCAAAAAGTTGTGAAACACACCTTGAAAGAATTTGAACAGTTTCGTTCAGAAAAATTATTTCACCTTAATTGGGAAAAAGCTAAATACAGATCGTAGATTTAGAAGTCGGAGAGTTTCAATTACCCAGGAAGCGCAAAGTTCCAAAAAGGTATGAAGATGGATTATTTGGTGAAAGTGTTCACAAAACCCCAAAGGCATTCTACCGCCATATATATTTGAAGCACTGGATCTCACAATAAATCACATCCAGGACCGATTAAACCAGCCGGGCTATGTTGTCTAAAACCAACTGTTGCAGCTGCTGAAAGCTTGTAACAATGAATCGTCTGAAGACGAGCAAGCATCAGTATGTTCCTTCTACAAAGAAGTCTTTGATAAGAACATATTGTGCTGACCCATCAGAATTATTTCCAAGATTGTTTATGAAACAGGCTATGCCAACAAGAAACCATTGTCAATCTTTGTATTCAAAAATGCTTTTCAAAACTATAGGAACAAATGTAGGTGAACGGTTACGGAAAGATGTAGTTGGAAAATATTCAGTGAGGACGTTTAAAGCTTTTCGGCGTTTGAAGAACTTCCTCAGATGTAAACCATGACACAATCTCGTCTTAATTATTTATAATTATTATGAATTTTCACAAATACAGAGCTGATTCATTAGATTTGAAGGTGGTTATAGCCAATGAATTCATTAATGTTTCAACCCACAATTTTTTTCCAATTTGATTAAAATATTATTAACAAAAGCTAAATTCTATTTCTATTATTAAATCAGCTTCTGGGCTGCTTGTATGTTTTTTAGTTCCCATTTGTTAACATTTGTTAGCATTTGCGATATACATTTGTTTTAAATAAACTGCTTTCTTCCAAACAAATTAGTTTACAATTTAAGTTTACAATTATTTCTTTAAATTAGTTCCCATATTTTATTATACTTTTTTTAAATACATATTTTTTATTATACATATTTAACATAGATTTAATATATATCTATTACGTTAGTAATTACTATTCTTCAAATATATGCTTACAACATAGAATATGTAATATTCTGACTTAAATTACTCCACCTGGACAGTACACACACTGTCATGAAAAGGGGTTGCTATATCTTATAGGTCACATTTATAGGTCGTTTATATGAAAATTATCTCAAAAATAAAATTTATAATTATATAGTATAACTTTTAATATAATATAACTTTTAACTATATAAATCTGTAAAGTTAATGATTTATGTGAGCGAGTATATTGCTGAAAGTCCTTACTAATTAATGTACAAAGGTATAGTAAATGCTAGTATAATGATAGTATAATGCTATAGTAAAAACATATATTGGTAGAAATATTTTCGTTATAGTGAAATTGTTAAAAATATCTTATGATTTAAATGATGTATACTATTTAAATGAATTAAAAGATATCCCGCGACTTTGAAAATTTTAATTCTTAAAATATATGAAATATTGTTTAGCTGTATAGCATAAATGCTTCCTAATTGAATCATATTAATTATCCAAAGTGACGTTCTTACCGAAACAAAAATATACAAAGTTATTTATCTTTCTCCATTTAATCAATTGCTTTAATTTATTTTTGGAAATTTGCTTATTTTAAAAAAATGGTCTCAAATATTTAACAATATAGTGATAATTAATAAATTATGAGTATATAAACAATCGAAATATGGTTTTAAATAAGGTTTCTATCTATAATATATTAAAAATCAATAATTCATTTCGTAATGTTTGTAAAAATTTATTCTTCCGTGATTTTTTCAACGAGTAACAAATTCATGTACTCAACCCCATTATCATCTAGAGAAAGCAGCGTTTCTTTATTATCTTGATTCATCGTACTCTTTCTTATATTGTTGTAAAAACTTAATATACAGGGCGATTAAAAAATAACCGAACCCCAAAATATTATGTTTTTAATAAACAAATGTACTTCATGACTGAATATCCATTATTGTTGAATATATGACGTATGTGTGTGTAGGTTTGATTGGTTGATTTATTAATTTGAATTTTAGAATTGCTGAATATATATGATGAGGTTTTAAATATGCTGAATATTATATATACATGGTTAGATGAGCACTTCCCAGGGCGCTGGTCATGGACCCATCGAGTGGCCAGCACGATCTCCGGATCTTACCCCCCCCCCCCCCCGATTTATTTTGTGGGTTGAAATTAAAAAGTTAGTCTAAGCGAACCGCCCAAAATCAATCGCTGAACTGAAGGTGTCTATTCAAAACGAAAGCGATCGTATTTGTCCTGAACTTTGTGCAAACTTAAAGTGTGTCGCAGTGTTGTGTTACGCTACACTGAATGCGTCAAGGTTGAAGGCCGTCACTTTGAACATTTAACGTAGAACTTAAAATGTGATGTCTTCATTGTTTACAATACACTTGTTTATAAATACACATTTTATTCTATTTTATATCTGTTTTAATATATTGGTTCGGTTATTTTTGAATCACCCTGTCTAAAATTGGAAATAAAATATTACTATCCATACCCACAAAATTTTGCCCAAGATTTAAATAATTTACGAAAATGTATATTTTTATTGAACGCATGATGCTATTATTAGATATTATCATAGACATTGCACTATATATAACTACAACTAGATCTGCAATCTAAAATTAAATGCTTTGCCGGAGTGTTATGCAAAAAACGGTAAAAAGTTCAAATTGATCAAAAAAATTAAAGTATTATGTAAAATTGAAATTTTTTGCTTAACACGCTGGCTAAGAATTTTAAATGCATGCATTTTAGATTTCAAATCTAATTAAAGTATACACACTAAAAAAATAATCTGTCATATTAGTAAAAAATATCAAGGCAAAGTTGTTCAAATATGACAGTAAAAATGTGTGATATTATCTGTCATATTAGCTGTCACATTATCTGTCATATTTGGACAACTTTGCCGTGATATTATCTGTATATTTGCAAACCAAATCTCACAGATAAAAAGACCAATTAATGTGTTATATTATCGGTGTATTTTGGCATATGCACTATAATAAATAATATATATATATATTCGTCTATTACGCATAATTCTCTAAAAGGAGAGTGAGTCATCTTTAACAAGATTTAGAATACAATAACACGAATTAATAAGTGATACATTATAATGAATAAACAAATTACAATAATATTAATTAATTAGTATAATCACTTTATTGATGATATGAACTTTGAACAGGATGCAGACTTTGAATCAAATGAAATTCCCAAAACCAGTTCCTGGAACTCACCGAAAAGCTGGCTAAAACTTGAGTGGGAGGTTATTCATTTGTATTAACGTGTTGAAATGTTTTTATATATTTATATTAAATGAAATAGTCATAGTCATAATATCACATTGAAATATTATTTTGTATTAGTGTAGAGAAAATCTGAATCATTTTTTGCATTATAGTTGCTTTGTAGTTATGCAACTACGTCAAAGCAGAAAATTTAGATATATTTTTTAACGTGATATTTATATGTTTATTGATTCAAACCGCTACAAAAAATACGTTTTTGAAAAATCATTTTTGTTTTACGTTTCTATAATGGAGCCAATAATTTTTTGAAGTCGTTCATACATATTTTTATACCACTTCTTGTATTTTCAGTTAGTAAAAAATACTTCTCAGTTTTTGGTAGATATGGATTTTTCAAAACATAGTTACTAAATTACCCCCCCCCCTTTCTACCTTGATATCAATTGAGTCCATTCCACAAAGAAAACTCATTTCAAAAATGTGATTCCGTTCCTAAAGGTACGATTTGTAAAGGAAATCAATACTCATATCTATCAGCATGTGATCCATGTTGATTGAAAATGTAAAATTGTTTGAAACTAATCCTTTATCAGCCAAAATAAATAATTGGTTTGTTTAACTTAAATATAAACCTTTTGGGGTGGTTGTATATTAATATAATTAATGAATAATTTTTTTGCCAATTATACATCCGGTCTGTATAAAATCATAATTAAAACGTTAAAGTTATTTACTACTTATTTTAGTAGTATATAAGTACTTTTATAAATGTTGATAAAAATTATGCCAAAATAACAATAATAAAAAAAATTCTGAATTGAAAAAAAACTTAGCCGGATATTTATATTCAATGAGATAATTTATCATAATGAAAACTATTCTATTCCTTAAAATCTTATTAATTAGAGGTGGAGTGGGCGGAATGCATAAGCAAGAACCGCTTGCGAAAGGGTGTACGCTAGATGATACCTATAGATGTACGCTAGATGTACGCTAGATGTACGCTAAATGTACGCTAAATGTACGCTAGATGTACGCTAGATGTACGCTAGATGATACCTATAGATGTACGCTAGATGTACATATACCTATTTATTATCAAAATAACCAATTTTAGCAGTTGTACATATTCTAATGTTTAGGTCTATTACTACTATTTTAATTAGTTTTGATATTGTTTCATACTTTTGTACAACGAATACAACTGACATTCTTTCTATGGGGTTAAAGAACCTATACCTAGACATATGCTTAAAAATAAAATTTAATAGATCGGCGTCATCTTGATAAAGCTCTCAAGACCAGAGAGAGTATAATTATATAGACAGTAAGACTATACACTAATAGGTAAGATATAGGTATACACTCAGAAAATATAGCTTATAAAAAAAGTAATATATGGGCTTATGTTGAATTTGTACGTGTTTTGAATACTGGTTATATACTAACACTCTTTTTGTACTTAACCGATTTTGATATTATCTGTTATATCTGCTAAAAGATAAATTGCCCAGCTAAAGACTAAATTCCCAGTGTTTTCCAAAGAACCCACTATTATGACAGAACAAATACTAATTTTCCGTTATATGTATATTTAGATATATAGTTTTATTAATTTTAATAGATGTAAATTTACAATATTAAGGTAAATCCAAAATATTTATGGTAATCAAATTTAATAAGTTGTCAATATTCTTTTCAATATTTTAAGCTCACTTCCAAAAGTTTTCAAAGCGCCTATCGTTTGTATTAGCATTCGTTTGTAAAGTTAGCTAGCGTTTTTCGGCGCGTTTTTTTACCAAAACTAGTAAATTCTTCAGCATTCGTTTACAATGTTTGCGAGTTTTTTTTATCGATATTTAAGACATATTGCCACAAATTACATTTATCGTTAAATATATGATCGGTTTCTGAGTAAAAGTATCTGTAATCGATTTTATCATTTATCGGTGTGTCAGAGAGGCTCCTATAAATATAAAATGCAATACAAAAAGTATAAAAAAAGAATAAAAGAAATAGCCGATGAAATAAAAGTAACCTCAAAAATTAATAAAAACTACAATACAAATCAAAAATATATTTAATAAAAAAAAATCTAAAAATGTTATCAATTATTTTTTTTCTTAAATTAGATTTTATTTGGTTTGTATTGTAGTTTTTAAACAGTTAATTTTATCACAGATAATGTTTTTTTTTACTTTTATTACCTATATATTTTGTGTTGCATATTTTTAATAATTAACATTCATAAATGAATTCATAAATTACTTGAGAATCGGACGCGGATCCAGAAAATCATATTGGTATGGGGCACAGTAAAATGTTAAAAGGGCCCTTTTTGTTTGACTAATCCATGTGCATTCGTATATTAAAAACTATCTTTATTTCGGATAAATTTGTATCCTAATAAAATTTAAAAGCGGACCCGCCCCTCCCCCTAAATCCGTCCCAGAGAATGCATTTATAGTTAACTTAAAATATATATTTTAAAATAATGGACTATTAAAATTTGAAATTACATATTTAGGAATAAACATAATAACCTATACATAATAACCTATACATAATAACCTATACATAATAAACATAAAAATAATATATAGAGATTTGTAAACCTAAAGTAAAAATGATTAAATAATAAAATTTGAAATTTATTTCTATAAAGCTTAATTTTTTTTCTAAATATATTGAAAAGGAATAATAAATAATTAATTCTTATTCTATGATTCAATTTCTTTATGACGAGCATTTATTTAAAATAGGATCCTGTATTACTGTATTGGATACGGTATTAATAGAATGATTATTCTCAATAGAATCACAATTATTCACAAAAAGATCGGGCTAAGAAATGCATGTCATTGAACAACTGAAGCCATCAACATACTCCGAACACATGTATCATTTTAACTGAGATTCGACGTGTCACTTTTAATTGATGTTAGGAAAGGAATAACATTAAAAAAATAAATCAATTCGCAATGCTTGATCTTTATCTATCAGATGAAAATTTGAGCTGGAAAGTGATTTAAATATAACTTTTCGATCGTAAATTATACTATGCAAACATTTTATTTTAATAAAAAATTATATGATGTGAGCTGTAATTTTCCATAATCTGATATATTCCATGATCCTATATAATCGGATATCCTATATATTCGGTGATCCTATATATTCCATGATCCTATATATTCAGTGATCGTACATATTCCATGATCCTATATATTCAGTGATCCTATATATTCAGTGATCGTACATATTCCATGATCCTATATATTCAGTGATCGTACATATTCAGGGATACTATATATTCGCTGATCCTATTTATGGCATATTCTGCGGTGTATTTTATATCTTTTAATTTAAAAAATCGATTATCAGGTGTGGAAGTCTCATTTATTCATTTTCGCTCTGATTTTTAATAAATATGATTTGTAATTAAGTCCATATATTAATATTATAACAAATCCCATCTTATTTTTGATATGTTCAAATGGTATGATGCTTCTGCTGTGTCAAATATCATAGATGTCTAAGAAATATGTAAAAAGTCTTTTTATTTAATTTATGTTAATTTATTTAAAATAATGTTTAATATTCTGATGAAAATAACGTGATTATAATTATCAAACCAATAAATAATTGTAAATACAAAATATAACAAGATATTGGAATAAAGTCTCAGATATACTACTATTAATCATATGAAGTAGTATGTACAAGTAATACATATATGAATGAATTAAATATGATAGGACGAATTATAGCTGCTCTTATGAAAATGAAAGAAATGTACAATCAGGGTATAATTACGTGATAATTACAACAAAAAATAATTGATGTATATTACAATTTTAATGTTTAGCGTGAAGAAATGCATTTTAGTGCTAAATTTTTGAATATATTAATATATATACATTTTACAATATTAAGAAGCTATGTTACATGCGTGATCATGATTGTATTTACAGATTTGATACAATATTTAGTAATATAAATATATATTGGACTACTTCTAAACGTATTATAATAATACAATAATTAATTTAATGTATATTTACAAATAATTTAAAATTAATGCAAAGTATTTTTATCAATTTCTATTTACACATCGTTTTGAAAAAGATAAATTTCTCATTGGAGTACATATTAAATTAATTCAGATTCATTATTGGAGAAAAAATCCACACTGGAGAAATCTATTGAGGGTGTTTGTGCTTCATCGGAAAACACAAAATTTGAATCGAATTTATGATAGTCCATCGTGACTTCAGGGGGAGTAGATTTCATTTCGGGAGAGGAATCCGATAAACTTGTAGCAGAGGTGAGATTAGGAGGGGACAGAGAAGGACTAAAGACTGAAGAAGGACCAAGGGGCCGAGTGCCTTCAGGGATGGTTAGATCAGGACATCTTAGTTGTAAGAGGTTGTATACCTTCAAATGACCTTTATGCAGAGCTTCTTGATAGGGCAGAGTGTCCGTATGGTCAGGAATGTTGACCGAAGCTTTGTAGTCGAGTAACAATTCACAAGCGTCGAAGCTGCCTTCTCGAACGGCCAGGAAAAGGGCAGTTCTGTCCATGTCATCTTTGTGATCAATCATTTTAAGAGTTCCACGCAGCAAAAACAACTTACGCATCACTTCAACAGAATTGGTAGCTGCTGCCCAATGAAGTACATTTCGACCATTTTCATCGATGGAATTGATGGGAACTCCCTCATTGAGAAGCAATAAGGCCATGTACTCGCAGCCGGTCTTAACAGCCGCGATCAAGGGTGTTGTTTCACGCAACTCCGTTGGCCGTATTCTACCTCGCTTTTCGCCACTTCCAGTCACCGGAATGGGAATCGCGTCTGACGTTGTTCGTGAGCCTCCCCGACCGCCAAGACTCTTTTGCAAGTCCCTTTCTTTCTTGAGCAGCTCCTGTGTTGACTCCACCGCGTTCGCAGCAGCCGCAGTTGCCAGGGGCCTGTAGTTGTGTTCGTCTCGAGCTTGCATGTCCGCCCCCGCATCCAGTAATCGCTGAATCACATCAGAGCCCGAGTTTAGACGAGCTGCCAAATGAAGGGCGGTTTCTCCGTACTCGTTAATTGGCTCGTTGATGTCGCTATCCCCGGCGCTGATACTCTTGAGAACAGAATCCAAAATAAGAAGACGTTGTGAATCGGTGGGATGAAGGCCATCTGTGTTGTGCAGAGTAGTCGCCAAAGATGTGGGTCCTAAACCTGGATGCATCATTGTGCATTCTCCAATCTAACGAGAAAAGAAACGAACGAATAAAATACATTGACGAAAGTGAATGAAGGTTACAAAATGTTTTACTTTCTTTAACGTCAGATAAAAAGAGCGCGTCATGAGCTATTAATACTTACATTTCTCCTGGTAAACATAGACGAAGTCATAAGTGGTGCAGATGTGTCCTTTTTCTTGTTTGTTAGAAGAGGATCAAGAGTTTCACATCGGAAGTAGGAAGTATCTGAAGAGGAATTGGAACCACCGCTCACTCCTCCAGAGGACATCATTCTATCGACACCGACGTTGTGGTTCTGACCGCCCCCGCTAGCATAGATTGAAGCTCCATGCTCCACGGATTTCTCCAACAAGGAGGAAGTGGCGGTACTTGTTGCCGAAGTTGGAAACCAGGTAAGAGGTGTCTTAATTTTCTTTTGACGTTTAAATTTCTTCTGAACTACCATTAACAATACCACAACACTGAGGACAATGCTGCAAATTATCAAGGTTGTGTAAATGATAAACTTCGGTGTCGGTTGTTCTAACTCATTTATAATCTTTTTTTCACTGGTAACATCGACAATCGGTAAAAGTGGTTCGTAAGTTTTCATCGCAAGACTGGCTTTTATAAAGTCTTTTGCTTCCTTTTCATTTCTTATGCAACCACTTTCTTTGCATTCTGCCGTGTCTAGTTGAACAGTTATCTGTAGCATAAAAATATTAAATGTTAAATTCAATATATAAATATATACAAATAGCAATATTTATAATATATATATATATTAATTAAAATTATGAAATTATGAAATTATATGAAATTATTATTTATAATTTTTTAATGAAATTTTGTAAAATTATAAAAGAGGATAACTAATTAATTTGTAACTTAAAGTATACCTTTATTTCTCTGTTTAATGGATTAAAGTTGATCAAATCTTCGCCTTTCTCTTGTTTAATTTTAGCAACTGATCTCAGCAGAACGCTTAATTGGAAGAGAAATCCCTTCTGTTGACTCAAAAACTGCTCAGACGTATTCACAGAGAGTATAATCCTAATCTCCCCTTTAATGATCTCTCGACGACCGTGACAATCGCCACCATCATTGGCGCATTCGCTTGAATGACATTCTGGCTGACAGATGCCATCGTTGAAGACACGTCTGCAGTAGTTGGAATTTTTGCACTTTGGTCTATAAAAAGACAAACATAATCATATTAATAGTATTCAAAGTAATTTCTATTTAAAAACATGATGTTTATAGCGTTGTTTCTCGTTTTATTTCTATTTATACTTAATAATAATATTCAAACAAGGTAAGCACCTTTTTGGACTGCAATCAAAGCCATCAAAATGGCATTCGCGTCTATTGCATTGAGGATCACATTCCCCATTGGCGAAGGTTTTTTGACAAATTTGTTCACTAAGACCTAAATCATTGCACTCTTTCCACAGCGGAGAATTGCAGTCGCCCCCGTCGAAGCCACAATCGAAAGTGTTGCATTCGTTATCACAAATGTTATTCTTCGCTTTCTGGAGGCAGTCATTTTGTTCGCAGTAGTTGACAGTGATTAGCTTGAGTGTAGTGGGGATGATCGCTGGTTTTGGTGTTACTTTAACCACTGGTTTGCGGATAGCCTCTGTCTTTGGTGTAGTTGGTTTTTCACAACGATCACCGGTAAATGAAAGATCTGAAAATATGGACAACATTATTTCTATATATAGACTGGCAAAAGATAAATAAATAGCTAAACTGTTATATAAATACTTAATTTGATTATATTTTCTACAGTAACTAAAATAAGATTTTCGTAGTTTGATCAAAGATTAGCCCTTTGCAAGCCATGAAAATTTGAGACCTATTGCCATGACGTCCATACAAGCATAACTCATGATAAAATTATTCTCAACAAATATTTAAAACACTGAATTTTTCTATATTCAAAGATAATTATATAGAGTTTAATACAATCTTACAAAAAATGTTGAACAATTATTTTTTATACATATGTATGGAAAGAAAACACTTAAATAGATATTAATCTTATTATTAATATTTTTTTAATATGTATTTCCGCAAAAAAGAAAATTTCTTACTGTAACAAGTGCAGATAAAATATCCAATCTTGTCTCCACATATTCCTCCATTTAAACATGGATTTGACATGCATTCATTGATATCCTCCTCGCATCGGGTTCCCGTAAAGCCTTTTTTGCAGATACAACGAAATTTCATAGAATTGATGTTTTGGCAGGTACCATCATTTGCGCAAGGATTACCGATGGAGCAAGGATAAATCGGAGGCACAGTACATCGAGGTCCACTGAAGCCTTCTCGACATTCGCATGTGACTTGATGTTCCCCAGTTTGGGTACAAGTTCCGTTATGGAGACAGGGGTTAATCAGGCACCTATCCGTGTATTCACAGTTTTCACCTATTTATTAAGAAACAACATTTTTAATTTACGCATATACAATAAATTTGGTCATGTACATGTTTTATGTCAGCTGAAATACCTTTATATCCACGTGGACATTGACATTTGTATTTGTTAGACGCCAAAGAACGGCATATTCCTCCGTGTTGACAAGGTTGCTTAATGCAAGCAGACGTTCTTGTCACAGAAAACCCCTGAATTACATCTGTAAATGAAATCGTTTCTGGAGCTTAATATTAAGCATATATTTTATCTCATATAACTTTAAAAAATTTTCTAACATGAGACTAAATAGGCTGAAAATACGATGTGCAAATAGTATTAAAACAAAATGCATATATGATAGCTACAGATTAATTCAACAAGAACCTGGATTGCCTATATATGTAGGTCTACATCAGTTGTACATATCATACGAAAAAAGAAACCTAATATAATAGGTCCCCTCCGTCAAATTCACACTAATATGTTCACATATAAGTCCGCTAACTATAACAACCTGTAGTTCCAATTACTTCTGTGTATTTAACTGATAACAATCCGACCTGCCTACTTACTCAAATATCATCTCTTTGGTAAATATAGGAAATTTATAATATTATAAATATATTTACAAAAACGAGGCTGTCAAATATGTATTCAGAGAATTTTTCAAGTTTTTCATCTAAAAAAGTGTTTCCATGGCAAGTTGAAATGGTAAAGTCAACAAGACATATTCCAAAATATGATATTTGAGCAACAAATACGCGCTAAAATGATTTTGTCGCGATTTTATTCAATTTGTTGTTTGTAGAGTTTTATAAAGTAAATATATTTGATAAATCGGTTAACAGTTAACCAGAGACCAATAAACTTTCACTGAAACGAAATGGTATAAAAATGTAAGTTTTGACCGATTACTTCTTCCTCAAATAAAAAGAAGACATTTGAATTATTGTGCACTTCAAGTTTTCTTGCAGGGCGGTAATAATACTGTTAACGTAGCCCTTCTAACAAAGAATATTAACGGGTTATAAAATAGTAATAAAATTGTACATCGTCATCAACAAAAAGAAATAATATACAGGGCGTGATGGATGGACAATGTTATAACTATAGCTGTAAATTTTTATTTCCGTGTTCTGTAGACGAACTTAAAGCTTTTTACCTCTTGTCAAGAATTGTCTTTGTCATGAATGACAAACTCTAGTGACATTAGGTACAGTATTCTATAATGATTAACATGAGTATTCATTCGCCTGGGTTCTTAATGTAGAGCTTTTTCTCACGACCTATATAATGTACCTCATAGTCAAACAAAGAAAGTGTGTTTAATGAAATCAGAATAGGCAAGAAATGAAAACACAACGATGCGATGGTTGTACTCAGAAATATTATAACGCGGAAATTGCCGATGACGTGATGAAATAAGCCACAAATTTTTGTAAGGACTCTTTTACCAGGGCTTCACCAGCATCACTCAAATAAGAATTTCGTTGGTTCCATGTAAAAGGCTTTTTTAAGAATAAAACTTGGTTTTGAATCATTAATTTTTAATATAAATTCGTCACAAATTATTTAAAACAAGAAATATGTCATTATTTTATTTTTATCGATTTTAAAAAGATTTTTTGATTATTTTTGACTAATTCACACTTTAAATTTTTATATATTATTTTCTATCATCTAATCATTTAAGAATAACAATTGTCAATCTTTATCGATTATTTCATATGTTTGAATCAGCTGATTTCTACAATTAAAAAGGTTCAAAATGTATTATAACTCAATAAATAATTAATTAAGTGCACTCTGTATACAGATATTATCTAATTAAGACATTGAACACACAATTAATTAATAATAGTAAAGAATTTTTTGTCTATATCGCCATTCCGGAAATTTGAAATGCCCCCCTGGATGTTAATAAAAGATGGAGTGCTGCTTATACACAACTTTCTGAAATATTTATCTGTGGTCATGTCTCTTTTTATATAAAACTAAAATCCACAATTAAACCACACACAAACTTCATCCCCCACACAGCGTTCCCTTCGTAATTATGTTTACTCAAAGAGAGTTTTATCATTTTGAAAATATTCAACTTATCATTTGTACACCAAGTACCTTTTAGTTTCGTGCTTCACTTTGTCTTTGAGGTCAAGTATATAAGCAAAGATAATTGTGTTTTAAAACGAAGTGTATGCGGAAATGCATCAAAGAGAATTCTTCTGTACCGTTTTATTGTAGATGTAATGAAAATTGAGTAGGTCGGGTGATCAAAAAATCTTTTTGTATGTGGATGTAATACAAATTTCCGATGAAATACTACAATTTTTAGAAAAGTACAATGAACAGGAAATTATCTTATTAATTAATAATGAGACATGTTTTTTAACATTTGATTATTATTATTGACATAATTATGATTAATAATAAAAATCTTATAAGATTTTTCGTAAAAGAGTTCCGTTATTTTAAGTCAAATAATCAATTATATTAAATATTAATTGAAAAATATTTTCTTTCACAAATTGTGTTTAAATATAGCCTTAATAATTTAATATCGTAAATATATTTCGTCTGGCAACATTTCTGTTTTTATCCATTCTCTTTTTAAATCGTCTAAAGATTTTAAGTTTTTAATTATGCTGAAGCCAACATCCTTTCTTCTTGACTAAAGTTCTGAGCAGTTTTCATAAATCATCTACAGGCATAAAATTAATCTGATAATAATTGACCTCATGTCAGATGAATGTGTTATTAGAGGCTTTCCTGTCGGCACAAGTTTTTAGCACGTGGGTCAGCTCTCAACATAAATGATTCACAAAAGTGATGCCATCCTTTCTACCAGAGTAAAACCACCTACGTAATCATTCAACAACCTCACTCCAACTGTCCCGCCAGACTATACCTAGTTCCTTTTACCTTCTCAGTGAGTATGTAAAAAAGAGGCACTTATTGCTACACAGGTATAACTATCAATGTCCTCAGCACACTAAAACCTTATATATAGGGTGAGTATTATAACCGATGCATACTATACAGCGCGCCTATATTTGTATCTCTAAGCATTTATCATATAAACAATTAACACTTACATATATAGTGTGTACACAATGTAAGTTATAATTCGTGTGAATATTAGTCATATTCGAAATGTATGCTCGTTTTCTGTTATATAGAGCTGTATTATCCAAACTTTAATGATTTCGTTCAACTACATTTTATTTTATATTTCTATATTGAATTTATTCTTTATTGCATATTATTATAGCAACTGCATACCTATAGTGAGGCAAACACTTCATCATGACAAATATAATTAAGGATGGCACACTAACTAAATTCTTAGACAATAATTAACTGCTTAGCTGGCGCTATATATATATATATAGATGCCATTACCACTTGAAAGGCAAAGTGTATTTAATTGACCCTGAATTGACTAAGGCTAAAATATATACAGAGGACAAAATATAGAAATATTTAAATGGCGCTCAATGATGCGAATTACAATTAAGGAACATTGATTTAATTGTTCAGTGATAATTGTGTTGTGACAAGACAAGATTCCAACTGTGACTTATGTTGATACCGTAGTTTAATAGTATGTGTCATCTGACAAGTTTTAGAATTGTTTTTAAATTAGTTTATTGATCTTAGATGTACATAACAATTCAATGATCCGAACAAAATAGAATTTTTGCTTTTTGAATTGTTTTTATAGTATCATGTAATCTTTTTATGACATACAAAGGTGTTCTGACAAGTTTATCAATAATATATATAATTATAAACAGTATAAAATTTATACGAATTTGTCTTATAGATTCCCATAAATAAGGAGGTATAAGAAGTTGTCTTTATATCTCAATGTATCGTGTTAAACAAGAATATACAGCCTCTTTTCATAAGCAAATGTCTAAAGTCTAGAAACCTTAGATTTGGAGGAAGTTTGTATATGTCCTGTAATTTCAACACGTACCTATCAAACTATATACCATGATTGTGTTTTTATGAAGAGTACCTCCCTATTGCGAGCCAGTATACCAAGGAACGGATATGGCGACAGGTACTATAATGAAGTACCCTGCAAAACCACAGAAAGAAATGGACAAGCTATAACTACAAAGACGAGCGCGCTTCCCCTTCGGGCCCTAGAACAATAAAAGGTATAGGTACTTTAGAATATTCTTTGATACCATCATCTTTCCAAGATATAGAAATACGCCTGTGCTACCTGCAGATGCCTAGGTGCTCTAAGAAGATTTCACTCTTTAGACATTTTATTTTCAGTGTTACATGTTGCAACCTGGAACGCTACATTGAAAGATGCTATACTATATAAATGTACAAAATATTATTATGCCTACAGCTGTTGCGCCAAAAATTGTTGACTATGGTTTATATAGTTTATAGTGCATGGTTTATATGGTTTATATAGCCTTCTTCTTAAGTTTTGCCAAATAAGAATTCCGTTCTAATAGATTAAAATATTTAATTTTAAACCTTTGTTAATTGATTTAGATAAACGTAGTTATGAAACTTAATTTGGGAAATTTTTATCGAATTATTTAACTTGATTAAAATAAATATTTAATGTTTTTTATATCAATTAAAGGTGAAAAAATCATTATACTATACTATTAAGTAAATTTTATGATACGATAAAGAACTTTTTTTATCTTAAACTATATATTTAAAAAGAACAAAAAGAATCAATTTGTTGAATTTTAATCATCTTATGTAAAAAGTAAATGCCTAATATTTACACTTCAATTTATCAGCTAAAATCGTGTCGATTGTTGAGATTAGGGGACCACACAAACTGACCCTTCTAGTTGCCAAGGTTTATGACTCTCTCTTTGTAAAGACTTCGTCCATCATGACGAACAACCAAAACACACCCAACCAACGAATGGTGTATACAACAGACCGGAAATAACCATTTATTATTTATTATTGTTGCGTCTGACTGCAAGCCCTAATTATGATGGGCTTGCAAAGTTGGAATAAACTTTAGCAATCTGTGTTATGGTATATATATATAAAGTCAAGAAAATATGAGATAGTGTTAATAAGTGACATTAAATAATTTCATTATATAATTTATAATTCCTTTAATTCCAAATCGTGAGTTTTATTGTGAATATATCAATTAGCCTTTTATTATACTGTAAAAGTGGATATTGAATTAATTATTTTCAGCTACTATGAAAATAAATATATATAATTAGTTTTAAACATTGTAATTTTCGTAACTATAAATAATTCAAATTAAATGAAGCCTCTAAATAAATATTGAGCGATAATCATTAAATCATTAATATCTTCGCCATATAATCTCATGATCATTAAAGTATTTTTTTGGTTTAAAATTAATGTATAGGAACTGCAATACAGTTTACAAACTAGAGATGTTAAGGATGTTTTAGTTTTAGACGGAATGACAAGATATGTTTGAACAAGATTATTGTCACGAACTGGCAAAATATCTCTTTAAAATAAAATTTATTGACTGAAAGAATGAATGAAATAAGGAATATAATATTAAGCATGCAGAATATATGACTCTGACATTCAAAAAGTACATTATTTCTGTCATTAAATAAAAATAAATTTCTCGATAGCAGGACTGAATATGTTTAAAAAGAAGAATGTCCAAAAATCTTTCAAATTGAAGATTTTTTGAGGCGCCATCGGACCATAAATATAAAAATTAATATCTTAAGGGAGAAAAGTTTCGAATATATAAAGAAATTGGAATTGAAAACATTTATATAATGAAAAAAAAGTTATAAAATATATATAAGTTATTAATAAAATATAGCGATTTTTCTTTAAAATAGATTTTAATGATAATCCATTCAAATGGATAATTTTTGTATATAATTTTCAGTGTAAAAACAATCTATGTGAAACAGTAAACAAGTACAACTGAAGAAATCGAACCTTTCAAGATATTTGCTTGAAAATAAAATTGATTAATAATAGATTATATTTATCAGACGAATTATATAACAAAAAAGTAATTGTCTATAATTTTAAAATATTGAATATCTTTCTAATCTTAACGTATCTTTCAAAAGAAATTACACAACAAATATAATATTATATATATATATATGAGATTAATTTAGAATGAAATTAATTGTGATTATTTTTTTTAAAATCCTGAATTAATATTAATACTTGTAATATTTAATTATGTTAACAAATTAAAGAAAAAATAATAATAATAAAGTGAAACATTATAAAACAAATTGATTAATTTAAATATATATTTGTTTAATAGTTTTTATAGTTATAACCTCCAAATATATAAATATATATTTTTTCAAAATATTTTTTTTTTAAATTTACTAAGATTTAGTCAAATGTTTACAGCAGATAAATAATAATAGAATATATTTCTCACCAATGAGTAGCGCCCAGGAAAGCATGATCAACAATATCCAACTTGTTGTAATGGTCATCTTTCCAAAAAAATAATTGACAATAATGATAGAACAAGTGGATAAGAGACAAGTTGCGAAAAAAACTAATTATTACGAAGAATGAATTAGCTGTAAGGTGTATCAACGGTGGTACAATAATAATTATTCCACGGCGCTCGCAGTGCACATATACATTTTGTTTTTGGATACACTATAATGGAATACATCGTCTATTCAGTATATACAATTGGTCCAATTGGGTGCCTCTGTTATATATGGAGAACATAAGCTCTGAGAATTCACACAACCCCGATACCTAGTTCTATTCTGAGGTAGTGTCTGAGTTATAATTATGCGATGCTAGAGGGGCGGGTCCCAGATCTACAAGAATAGTTTGCACGTTTTTTACAAGATTGACCAGACGAAAATATGCAGTTATATATATTGTAATGAAAGTAATCCTCTAAATAATTAGGGTGTTGGCGAATGTTAGCTAACTCTTGATACAAATGAATATGGTTTACTTTCTATCACTCAGGTAATAAAAGGTATTTTTTCATAAGACATATATATATGTTAATGTATATTAATGAGGTCATAATATGTTCCCATGTGTTTAATATGTTCAATAATATTCACAAACATATTATGTAACAATTATGAGAAGAAACCTTATAAAAAAGGAAAGTATACAATAATACAATTCGAAATAATATTTTCCGTTTATATTAAAATTCTTGAACAATATTTCTTGCTGAAAATTAATGAAGGAGATGAGGAGGGGAGGGAGAGAGGATTAGGAGAGCAGGCGAAGGGGAGGAGGTGAAAGAAAGGGCGGAGGGGAGGGGAGGAGAGGAGAAGGGAAGGGAGGAGAGGGGAGGGGAGGGGAGGGGAGGAAAGGAAAGGAGAGGAGAAGGGAGGAGAGGAGAGGGGAGGGGAGCGGAGGAAAGGAAAGGAGAGGGGAGGGGAGGGGAGAGGAGGAGAAGAGAAAAGGAGTACCCGAAGTACAAACACAGAAGAATTCCTTGAGCATACAAGTCTACATTTCCTTAAAAATGCTATATAAGATATTAACGGTAATCATTTGATTTAACTTTACAATCAATTGCAATCAATAAAAAGAGTGATTGACTGAATTAAAATGAACAAATAATAGTCAGAAGTGTCATATCTAAATTTTCTATTACCTAAATAACCATAAATTCTATCTCTATATAAAGATCTAAAACAGATTGAGCTAACATAAATATTATAATAAATTAAATACCTAGATAACAACTCTAGAACTAGACGTAATCTTTTGAAGATGCGATATTTCTCTCATTGACAGGAACAAAAAAATTAAAGTTGTGCATGTATACAACATTTATGAAAACTGAAAAGTTGTTATTTTTGTATATCTTAATTTAGTATACTAGAAAAACATTTCCATCAATTAAAAGTACTTATGTAACAAATATTTGAAAACTCTAATAATCTGACTTTTAATATCATCACATGAAACACATTTAGGTTGAACCGAATTATTTGAAATGAACAATTAAAGGATGAAATATTTTTGTGCTATTGATTAGTAAATATGTAGGGTTTTTAACATTCACAATTCTCTATAATATTTCACACTATTTACCACATTAATGATTAGATACATATTAGCCTCAATATAGTGAATTCCTTAACAGGAAGGTAAATTTCAGAGAGTTAAATTATAAACCATTACCGATCGAAAGAGTAACTTATTGAAACAATTATAATTAAAATGCTCTCTCTTTACCAAGCAGTGTATAGACAGTTTATCCCGTGAAAGTGAGATTTGCTTTTCGTAATTAACTTTAATCTTTCCAATCATCAAGTATTGATACAGTTTTCAATAAATTTAGACTTCCAAAATCTTCGAGTAGTATAGATTATAAGTTAATATATTAACGGATGATCAATCGTTATAATTGACATCTGGGAAAGTTGTTTTATTATAATCATTTAAGAAAAATTATTTTCAGCATTTATGCTTGCTTCGACTAATTATAATTGATTTAAAATAAGATATTTTCAATTTATGTGTTTGCGACATTTTTAAATCAGACTGAATTTTTAAACACTAAAAATAATATTTTAATAACAATAATTTTTTATAAGAAACGCTACTTATTCAGTTAAATTTATAGAAGCAGTATAAAAGCTCTTCAGATAAACTTATCCAACGATTTCAATCAATAATTTTTTTTCTTTTCTGGTTTCATACCTGGATACAATAGCCTATTTAAAATATTATTTTATATATTTTAATTGTCTATAAGTTTGTCATTGTATCATTATTTTCCATCTATAATTTTATCAACATATTATAAATCCTCCCAATTAGCTTTCCGAGAAAGCCTAAGAAATGTATTTTTACCTATTTTAAATGTCAGTTTCAAAATAGTGAACATTTCTTTCTGTGGTTATTTAAAATAAGATGTCAACGTTTAATTGGAGATGTCTTGCTTGCAATCTTCAAAAGAAAGAATGTTAAACACTTTTTCTAGATAAAATCAGCTTGAGTGACACAAACAATTTGTAATACTAGAAATTAGTTTAACAGTTTATGAATACGTCAAGTCAAGCCAGCACTTTTCAAAGGCATGGTCAAATTTAGAGTATTCCTGGATATACCAAAAGGATTTATATAATTGCTTTCACTTGTATCTCCAATCAAGCTGACAAATAATTATATTCTGTCAAGTATCGTAAAATCGACGATTATTTAAGCAGTTCAACATTGACAATAGCACGAAAGTAATTTTATAGATTGAGTGTTGGTCTAATCTGCGTTATTTGTATTTACAGGAAACCACAGGGCAGAAGTTTTAGTCATTAAACGAAAAAATGTTTACTTAAATATTCTAGTGAAATATATAATTGGATTTATCTTTTCATAAAGTTGTGTTCGATAAAATAGATTGTTTAAATCTTTTATTAATTATGACGTAATGCTTTATTCCTTTTGCTTACTTGTTTTAAAATTATCGTTTTTGTTTCTTTTGAATTATCAAACGTCTATTTTCAGTGAAACACGCTTAAAAATTGTGTTTCTAGAAACAATCTTAAAATATTTAATTGATAAAACATTTCTCATAAAAAATAGGAATCATATTTATTTTCTTTTATATACAACAAATCAATTTTTTTAAATTTCTTAACAATTATTTTTAATAAGTTTAATTTGTCTTCTCGGTTCAATATAAATTCTCAAAATTGTTAACATACACTAAATAAATTCTTCGTCAAATACTCTAATTACATATATTTTAGATTTTATGTATAAATCCCTCTTCAGTATGGCGATTAAAAGAAAATTCAAAATCAAGAAACTTTAAATAAAAGAAATTTATAAAAATCGAAAATTTGTAATCACTGAAAATTCTGAATTTTTTTAGCCTATCTCTACATATTTTAATAATATTTTTGTTTTATATTCACTTCCTATTCGCTCTTTAAAATTTGTTTAATTAATAATTTTCTATATTTTGACTTAGATATTTTAGTCCCCATTGAAGAAGATTAATATATATATAGTTCCAAAGTTATTGATGCTTTTTTTAAAAAAATTAAAACTCTCAAATATTTGTAGTTGCACCGGAGTAGTTTAAAACAGAAAACAAAACATGTTTTTATTATGTTCCTCTCGCCAGCATTATACATTTTTATTTTACCGACACAAAAATTCTGAATTTAACCAAATTTGACAAGAAAATTGTACATTATTTTAATTATTTACGAAAAATTTAATTATCCACAACAAAATAATGGAAAATGTTGAGAATGTACCCCGAAAAGAACCGATAGCAATATCTGTGTGATATATGGCAGACCTGAAATATTATCTGTGTATAATTATGACTTACGTTTTGTATTGTTTAATTTTATTTTAAGCCGAGGCTATATAGAGTTTCAGTTTAAAAATCACACCCACTCTTTGAATTGAGTCACTGAGAATCAAACACTCACTTAAATTTCTATAATAGTACTCAATATCTATAGCCAACTGCACTATTCCATTTTTTTTACTTTGAATGTCCTTTATTTCTCTCACGATTTATTGAATGTTTTATACATCTTCCAATACAATAAATTCAGCTAACGATTTCTGTATTCTGAAAATTGGAGTGTGTAACTGTTTTCATACCTACTATAATATTAAGAGTACATGACTACTCTTCAAATGTTTAACTTATGATGCCAAATTAATCGCGTCACTGCGGAAGTCGGAACAAGTTTTACTGCGTGTTAAACTCACAAAACTGACATTCATAATATTACTCAGACTGTACTATCATACACGTGACTAAACTACATCATGAGTTAACTTGTTTAGCCTCCATTTTTGCTGGGTTAACTATTTAATTAATATATAAGAAAGGACGTATTTTCATCTTCATCAAAGTTTAATACGAAAATTTTTTTAATTTAAATATATGAGTGTTGCGCAAATTGCTTTTTATTATTTTTATAACGTAATAGTTTCAAAGTTAAATATGGAGAAAAATTATCATTTAGTAAAATTAATATAATATGAATGAAATAAATTGCATAATAAATATATTTTTGTTGTCAAAAGTTTAAATCTTCAAGAATCAATATTTAAAATAAATCAATTATTTAAGATTACTATAATGTTCAGAAGTCAAATAAAATGAATAATTCTATAGTTATTTCTAAATATTGTAATATATTAAATAACAAATTAAATCTAATATTTTTTGTTTGACCATCTCAAGATAAATATGAATAAAATTAATCCCTATAACTGTTAGAAAAGTAACTTTATAATTACATTGGTTTAAAAATGTTGAAAATAATAATTTAAACCCTTTTTTGATGTGAAAACTTTTTATAAAATGCAATTGACGAAAAATAACACCATTTTGTCATATAAATATAGACATTGATTTGTGTTAATAATATATTTTCATAGGTGGTTAATATAAGGTACACAATATGAATTTACAAAACTGTCAGTGAAAGGTTATTGGATGAAAATTTCAATAATGTTTAATATATATAAAATGTTATATTGGAATGTTGTAAAAATTATTTTAAAAACTTTTACAAAATTTTTTTAACAATTATATGATAAAGAAATTTCTTATATACATAATGGAAATGTTACCATTTATGTTTAAAGTTGTTTCTCGTGCACTAAATTGAAATTAAATATGGATGTTTTGTAGTAACCAACGAAAAAATTTAATAGTAAAATTATTATTGTAAAATATTTTTAATAAATTATGCAACTTGACTATCAGTTACAAATATTCGCATACAAAAGATTTTTTATGGCTGATTTTCTTTTTTTACAGATTTGACTTTCTGGTGGTGCGCTAATTTTGACTTAATCGGAAATTGAGATAATTGTTTTAATTGTGAGATTCTGACAACTCCTTTTGTTAATTATAACAAATCTGAAGAAGGATTGAATTATGACAAGCAGAGGCAGTATCACATAATGTGGTGCAAATTATTCAAGAAAGCGGATAACCATGCACTTACCGTATAAGTGGTAAAGTGGTCAATGTTCAGTATAACGCATTAGTCAGTTCCTTGTTGTATATTTTATAAATATAAGGAAAAACCCTATTATTAGGTTTATTCATACCAAAGTATTTGGACTTTTCTTGTCATAGTATATTGGAATTCATAAATAATTCATAAATGTCAAAAGTTTAACTCCTATATATTTATAAAATATTTTAATTAACAACTTGTATATTCAAAATAAATTTTCTCATGAAACAACGATAATTGGTGATCTCAAAGGGGAACAGTATATATCTATTTTTTACAGAATATGCTGCTTTCAATGGTTTTTTTATTAATTGCCTATTTCGTAATAAACTGTTTATGTCACAACTCTTTAGATTATTTTGGTTACCTTAAAATAAAAATACGCCGTCCCTTTAATTCCTAATGGAACAACCCATGAACATTTTGTTTATTTGCCATTGCATAATTTTTGAATGTATTGTTAAAGCATTTCAGTTAAGTATTAAACTGCGCACATGTATTTTTGCTCAACGATTTTCCCACAAATTCCTACCTCCATAAATTCATCTCTTTAACTGTCACAATATTTACATTTTAACAATTATCCATTAAGTGCATTCCTAAATTGTCTGTAATAATTGCACCGTCCCAGACACTTTGCAATTGCTATAAAAATATTATTTCGGTTAGAAGCTGTCTCATTTTGTGTGGTCGCAGCAATAAAAGTTGTTGAAAATATTCTTATCATTGAAATAGACACATTTTATATAAAAAGGCTTTCAAAGCTGATCCAATAGAAAACCATTATAAATACATACAATATATGATGGGTGTTACAATAAATGTGACCTTTATAGTTTAAACTGCTCGCAAAAATTCAAGTATAAAATTAAAATATTTAATCATTAATCTGTATAGCACGATAAATTTAATTGAAGGGCATGAATTATCTCAAGACTGTTCTCATTTGGACACTCCACGCGCACTGCCCACCCTCTCCACCATCTAATTGCAAAATATCTAGATTACACATTGTTATTGCACAGCTGTACAGGAATTATTAATATAGATATTTTATAGATATGTTGATCATTATTATAAACTAAATATTGACTTTAACTTGAAATTGTAAAAACAGCTAAACGTCCTTAAACTTGAAAAGGATTGGTTTAAAAAAATAATTTCAAGATTAGAGTTGGATTATAGATCAAATATTATATTAATGTCATTAAGTCTATTGTTGATCATACTTCAATAATATTCTCACGTATCAGTTTCACACGGACCGGTTGTGTTATAAGCTGAACAACATCATCATAGCTAAGCATACCTAAATCTCTTCAGTGTAATCAATTGAGCTTGGATCATGTCCTTCTGACAAGAATATGACGACAACAAAGAACCTGGTGAAAGCTGAGATGAACTGAGGACGGAAGCCGGTTAATTTTGATTTACGGAAATGTATGGTGGTGGCAAAGATGTGAGAATAGTTTGCATATAAACACTTGAAGTGAAATTATAGGGGTAGCACTATGTTGTTATAGTTGAAACTAAAATATAGTCACCTCGTTGGCCTAGAAAATCGTTTTGTAAAGATGAAATATCATATTGCTATGAGATGATAATGTTAATTTATATGTTAACCATAAGCGAATAGAATAAATTTCCGTTAATTGAAAATATAAGGGAAGAAAAATAATCACTTATGATTGAGAGTTTGCAGATAATAATTATGTATTATGTATTATGAAAATTGAAATATCTTTTATTCAATATTTATTTAAATATATTGATTAACAACCTGAAACAATGTTCAATAAAACAGAAAACAAAAAAATACTACTCCATACATCAATAATGGATACATATTCCGGCAAAAAATATCTTGTGGTAAACTGCGTACCAAGTTGTTAGTAACCAGTGAACAAAAGTGTCATGATTTACCTCTTAATAGGTTGTTTGTATATCTACAAAATGTCTCTAAGAATGAGTTCTTCGAGAAAAGTGTTGAGACCGCTGTATCGAAGCCACTCAATCATATATGTTTGTCTAACAGTCATGCGCTGTTGACTTAACGCCTTTAATTACATCGACGAAGAGTCGAGTACCAATACTACCGAGGACTCAATGTCTAGAAACTCCAGGACAAAATCATGTGGTTCCATTTTCCGAACCCAAATTAGAGACACATTAAAACAGACGTTCTGGTTGTAATGGATTGATCGTATATTTATTAAGTTCTTATTTAATGTGTGTTTTAACTAAACGTGTGTGCTGATTGGGTTTATTTAAAGAGCTCTTTCCACAGTCATCGCGAAGGTCTAATATATATAACTGTGGCATAAGATGTTTAATGAGCAAATAAAATTTACATTTACAAAGATAATAAATGCTTTAAATCTTGTACACATTCAACTGTTAAATGGAGGTGTTTTTTCATACGGGCTAAAATACATTTCTAATAAAAATATAGCCACATTTATTTTTGAAAGTGTCAATTATATAAGATGTTAAATATTGGTTCCGTGTTAATTAATGAAGCATTTTATTAAGATTCCATTGATTCATTTTCTCCCTAAAAATATTAATCGGGCGGAAGTTTTCATATTTGATACAAACTTGATATATTTGTTACAAGTTCGCTATGAGACTCCTTCTTGTTGTACCAAGCTGTCATTTTGGGCGAGACAAATTGATATTCTCTGCAAAACATTGAGTCACGGATCATAACTACATTATTTCTAAATACTTTTATAGATATACTATCATTTCCATATTTTATAAAATATTTATCGTGGTAAACTGCAGTTTTGTCCAACTTTTTATATTATAAAATGCTTAAAAACAATAGGTTTTAAATAAATAATAACCAAAATATAAATTTTATTTTGTGAACTTTTTTACTTGTTTATTGAACTCAAATAAAAAGAGATTATAATGGCTTTATTTTTCAAAATTCAATTTTGATTATCAATTCCGTGAATTTATCAGTTAAATTTAATAATATTATTCAAAAATCAACATGTTCAATAGAAGAAGATATATACACCCGCAGTTAGCACTCTCCAGCTATATACAACAAACAACAAGTTACAATATACAACAAACAACAAGTTACAATATACAACAAACAACAAGTTACAATATACAACAAATAAAATAACAAGTTACAATATACAACACACAACAAGTTACAATATACAACACACAACTAGTTACAATATACAATACACAACAAGTTACAATATACAATACACAACAAGTTACAATATACAACAAACAACAAGTTACAATATACAACAAATAAAATAACAAGTTACAATATTCAACAAACAACAGGTTACAATATACAACACACAACAAGTTACAATATACAACACACAACTAGTTACAATATACAACACACAACACACAACAAGTTACAATATACAATACACAACAAGTTACAATATACAACAAACAACAAGTTACAATATACAACAAATA
>JAUZNC010011252.1:0-18868 GCA_034780395.1 Vannuccia rotundouncinata | reverse complement strand
TTATATAGTATATATGTATATGCGTATATACGTTATATAGTATATATGTATATGCGTATATATAGTGCCCATGTATAAAGTATATATAGGGGCCCTTTCATCATCAACGGGGCCATGAATATAAATGTAATAATCGTAACAGGGGCCCTTCTATTGTGTTTTGGTTTAAATGTATGGTCCCATTTTATAGGTATATATTATAAGGGTCCCCTCAGCCCATATATATATATAATCGGAGTAGGGGCCCTACTAATAATAATTGTTTTGACTTATACATATTTAGAGGGCCCATTTTATTAGAATAAAAGGGCCCTCTTATTATCCACAAGGTACATATATCAATTATGAAAATACTGGCTTCTTTTCTTTGTGTTTTTGGATAATTAAAATTAAATTTCTAATTTTCAAAAACCATTATTAATAAACCAAAAATAATTGACCTCCCAAGAATTAAATTTATTATAATTTTCCTCACAAAGGGGGTGGGGATCTGCCCGCGGCGTAACTTTATTACACAGGGTGTTTTTGCTCTTGCGTTACGGTGCGTAACTGCGGGGTGGGGGTCTTTCAAAACTCTGTTTTTTACGTATAACGTTATTTGTAAATGGCCCCTATCTACTCTCAATACTCTCAACGCCAATTATCATCAACTGCCTACAACAAACACCCTGTCATCACAATTTTTAAGTAAATTAATTTATCCAGTGACGCCCCTCAATCTAATTAAATGCCTGACTATACAATTATAGATACATTTGATATCATAAAAGTTCTCTCACATCCTCATGAAATAATCACTGTAAATTTCTGAAAGGATATTCCTATATAATAGAAAGATTCGGACATTTCAAAATCTGTGGTGCAAAATGAATTCTTGGCGTCATTACTAAGAACTTAAAGACTGTGAATTATGGTATGTTTGTATGAAAGCTAATAAACAAACTAAATAGTTTGTACTTGTATCACGAAATTCCGGTGTCATATATATTAATTTAAAAAATTGGCTTTGCATCGATTTCAAAAATACCACTTTCTGGCAGTGCAATTTTAGGTGATTTGGAGCCTTCATGAAGCATTATCCAAAGAGGTACGAATTGAAAATACTAAAAATAGAAATATTCTTTAATAATTGTGTTCTATTAAAAAACGCAATATTTTTATCAAGACAAGAGATTGCTTTTTAAGGTATAAATTATACTGAATAAAATTTATATTAACTTCTAAAATTAGGTGGAATTGATCATTCATGATCGATAATAATTCTAATATGAAGTTGGATAGGTATATTAATATCAAAACTTATACATGTTCTATTTCCCTTGCTTGCTGAAATGTTGTAGTCTCTCAGAATAAATATTTGTAAAATAACGAATAATAATTATATGCGTCATGAACAGTAGATTCTGCAGCTTCTGCTTACTAAGTTGATATGTAATGTACATAAACTATAATGATATTATAGGGTACAGGGGGGGGCAAAATTAAAGGAATTGGGCTATTTATAAAAGAAACATCTATATGAATAATTGTTATCACACCATTGAAAATTACATTAATGAAGATATCTAAAAATTTTAATATCGCCATTAACATACGCACTTACATTTCTTGGAAAATCCAAATTTTATTTTATTACATGTAACAGACAAATCTATAGATATATATTTTGGTTCGGTATAACTTTATATCTATAGAAATATAAGATCCTGGTCAACGAGTGTATCCGGTTATCTTGTGGAAGGTGGTACATTGTACTTATTGTTATTATTACATATGCATATTACGCATTTTCAGAATTTACTAAGCATGTGATTTCCTATAATTGGAATATATAATATATTAGATTTTAAGCCGATTTAATTTTTTATTTTGACAAAGCGAATTGGAAATAATAAAAATAACAAAATAAAATAAAAACACTCACTAAATAAAATTAATTACTTACAATATTACATAAAATTAATTACAATATATAAAATTAACTGCAATATAAAAAAATTAACTACAATATATAAAAATAAACTTAATTTTAAATGGAACAGAAGGTGTTCAACAGACGTTTTAGCTATAGAAGTCTTTATTTATGAATGAATAAGCAAAAACAATATATGCAAATTTACAAAAAAAAACATTTTTAGTATATTCATTTAATCGACATTTGTTCTAAATATTTTGGACATCACAATCGAACGTCCTCTAAAAAATACAATACCTATAGTGTATATTTCAAGTATATTTGTCAGCCTCCAATCCAGGGTTCCCTCATATTAAATAGAAACCATGAACAAAGACTTCCAGGGTGGAATTGGGTGACAGTTTTGATGGGTGACTATAATATATTATGTATTTATGCACACCTTAGTATTGGAACATATAATGCTTTCACTCAGGCTCTGCTTAGTAGGCTGGTTATATAAGCCATAATCTGAATCGTACATTTAATACAACCATAAAATTATTCATTATTTTCTTTTACTATATACTTTTTAAATTGTTTAAAAGTTTTAATTTAAAAATTATATATTCGATCCTGTAATATTTTAACCTCTCATGTTAAATATGAAAAATACTGAAAATTGTACGCTGAATTTTTGTGAGATTGTTTTTTCATTTATAATTTATATTTGTAATTTGTATTAAATAATCATTTGGACCCTTTCATATAATATTTATTTCACATCTTTTTATAAAAGAAACATTGGTTGTATAATATCTTATAAATTTAAAATAGAATTATACATACTTTCTGTATAATTACCAAAAACCTTGCGTGATTACCTGTAAATATAATCTCAATGGTTTATACAGTATTTTATGAAACGAATTATTTATTTCACAAGAACAAACTGAGCTGTCATATTTTTGTTTATCAATGTCGGTAACTAATTATTTTAGGACAAGCAATTGTTTACTAAGTTTATTAAATTATATAATTATACATATATAAATATTTTAAGAATTATTGTATATATAGAGTACACAAATTTAACTAAATATAAGGGTCGGTCATATATCTAAAGTATAAACTCAAATCGTTTATATTATCATTATTTCTTGACTGCTTTCATGTCTTTTATATGTTTAAAATATTTACAAAGTCTGCAATACAGAGAGATGTGAGTATATAGGTAAATATTTTATCGACGAACATAAAATTGGTCCGACAATCTTGTTCATTTTCAGCAGCATTCTACTGTATACTTATGGACAATCCATATACTATAGGACAATATATAATTATATATGCATCCAGCTAGCCTCTCAATGTTTGCTTCGACAGTGTTTAATCAGTTTTATGTATCTATATATCATTTCCAACAATGGGAGGTATTCCTAGATTTGCTCTGTTCTGCATTTAATACTTTTGCTCAAATCTGATTTTCTACATAATATTATTCCCTATAGGAGACAACTCCCTGTTTAATTAAATATGAGGCTGGATGTAATTGTTCAGTTTGTCGTTGAATAGTTTTGTTACAGTTTTTATTAAATAAGTTTCAAATAATGAATATATAATTGTGAGAATTTTTCTCCAAATCAATCCATTTTTAATAAGTTTTATTTAAATGAGTTATACTTTAGAAGTTATTGGTAACTATATAAGCAAAAATTATTAATTATTTTAATTAGCATTTTTTATATTTTTTTTATTATTATTGAACAATTACAATAATTTACCATTTTTTAAATTAAATTTATTTGACACTGCAACCCTACGTACATATAAAATGTAGATATATCATAATAATATTGTAATATATGCACATGTAAAATAGGGACATATTTAATTCTCTCCATTTTATGTATAGCGACAAAACTGCAGTCATCAGTGTGGCTTTATCAATTCAGCTGTTCTTTGTTGAAGTAAAATGGTGAGGAAATACTAAACCTATGCAGTGAATATATAGTATACTCCTTCCAGTGATGATAATGTATGTTAGAATTAGAATTATGGCGGTACCAGTATCTCTGAAGTGAGCCGCGATGACAAAAAAGCAAAATCTTTAGCAAGAGATTGTTTTATAAAAGAAGCTCCACATCTGTTTATCGGTTAGATAGAGCCTAATATATAAATATGTAAGTACATCATTTATTGCCATAAAATATGGTATATAGAGTGTTAAAAAGTGGAGTGAATAGCCACCGCTGCATATATTACCATCCTTGAAGACTATTGGCTGAAGAATAGCGAGCATTTAATATTTACAATATCTAGCACGGAACACCATGGAACAAGCTTAACCATAGAGAGTTGTCGAGGTAGCATATTATATGAAAACAGGTTTAAACACAACAAAGCTGTGACATACAATTCTTTCTCAACAAAATCACATACCAATTTCCTTTTCTGTTGACTTTATGTATTTTCCCAATATTTAGTAGGAAGTAAAAGAAAAGCGAAAAACAGTTGCAAAGTAGTATTTTTGTGGAAAAAAAGAAAATTATGGCTAAAAATTCGTATAATAATCGGAAAACACTGTGGCGCATTTGGTATGTGATTCTCCTATTCGGATTGTACAGTTATCTCATTTACAATAGTGTATGTCGCTATCTGGAATTTAAACGTTCGGTTTACAACCCCCGTTTTGGCGGGCATTGGAGTCACGTGGGAATGAATTTCTATCTTGCTATGCTCATCACATCATTGACATTTTTCCCTTTCATCATCTACTCGGCTATACTGCGCGTGGGAAACTATGCCTCTGACGGCGACTTGATTGGGCACGACACGGACAATCTGAGTTTGGTTCGAAATCTTCTAGGAGTGATGCGGACTCACTCGGACGATGGTCAGGGAGAAAGTATGTCCGGTTCTTGGACACGTATTCGTCGAAACTTTCTGCCGATACCGTCATTTTTTCATGTTCTTTCCGCCTTTTGTATGTACATTCCAATCCCAATTTTGCACGGACAATTGATCTCCAAGGCGCAAAAAGATCCGAGTAAGTTGGACATTAAAAATTTTAAAATATACTTTTTGATACATTTTGCCAACATTTCGATATTTTAGTGTAAATTATATTTGATTGTATATACGTTTGACTGTGTAATATGTTTTCACATATATAAAAGAAATGGTACAACGAATTAAAACAATATTTGTTTGTTTTTAAAAGTCGTTAAAATCTTTTAAAGTCTCAAATTTATCCTCGTGGATTATAAATCGGAGTTTACAATCAATGTTTTATATACAATATTATATAATTCTCAACATAATCAAATGAAACAGTATATGAAAATAATAATTATATTTATTAATAAATACAAATATTCAAATAACGTTATATTTATTAGATTTCGGATTCGAGAAAAGGAAATATTTCATTATCTGAAACTGAGTAAAAGGGAATGTGAAAAGTAAAACTGATTTTTAAAAAAACATTTCGATGCAATTAGAGTAAATTATTTAATTTGCACATTGATCGATTATATATGTTTCGCATTTATATCATTTGAACCTCGTTTGTATTTCTATGTTCTTGTCTGTATAAATATAAATCCAATTGCAAATATAATTTAACATTACTAATTTGGGAACATTACAACTATAATCATCAACATCAATAACATTTTAAAATATGTAATACGATCGATACAATCAATTTTTATAAAATGTATATGATAACTTTATTTTTTCCATTTTTCGTTTAAAAGCAAATATGGATGTCATGGAAGAAATAAAATCATAACATTTTCTTAATATGTTACATCCAAAAATATTTCATAATGTATAAGGAATAAGTGAGGAAAACTTTTAATTTATTTAATTTGCTAGTAAATATATGATTATGGGTTGAAATTTGAAGAAAATATCTTGTTTATCTTGTACAAATGAAACGTGATTTTTTTTGTGAGCATTCCCTTTAACCCTATGTTATATAGAAATATAGAATGAATAATGTATTAGTACATTATATTAGTGAAGTGACACCCATACTTAAGTACACTCGTAGAAAATAATTCTTTCTTATAAATTTCAGAGGTATTTTCCAATTCTTAAATTTTTAATTTGAAAAGCTGATTCATATTACATTATGTACTGTGTTGTAAAATGGACTGTATCGTATAATAGAAATGTTTTTACAAAGACGAAACATCTTGGGGATATTAGTCATCATGTATTGTACATATTATAATTATATCGCCCTGTCGGTATCTTGAAAACCACAACGCAGGGAAAAAATATAATCAATATATAGACTGAATAAGCAATATCTTTTTGTCTTTTTTATAGAGTTAGATTTCAATTTCTGCTTATATTAGAAATTACTTTTTTAAATATTCAAATAATTTATACATTTTAAAAAAAATTATGTTTGTTTCTTTAATAAAGAGGCCGCATATGCAGAAACAAAAGCATTAAGTTTATTCTAGTATCTTTTTTTGTCCTATTTATTTTGTTTTTGCGCACATTTTGGAAAACATATGTCGATATAAATAATAATTAAAACTGTGTTATGCATTCTTCATTTTGTCTTTTTAAACTGAAGTCAAACATTCTATATTTAATGATATACAAATCAATAAACCTTGTCGATCTTGATCCATAGAAGCATTTTTGTTATCAATAGGTAAACCTTTTAAGAGACATAAAAGAGACACATAAGTATATTTTAAGAGACACATAAAGTATAACATTCATACCAAATATTGGGTGTGGTTCCAAAATAATATACCTTTTACTGAAACGCCTGTATTTTATTGATTTTAGTTGAATGAATTAAAACTTTATACTAGTATATGGCTTACAAATAACTTACATTTTTTTTAACAATTTGAACATTATTTTACATTTGATTGAAACAATATGTTTAACTGAAGACGTTTTCGAATAGATATTTAATAGTTCAGGTCACAAACAAATTTAATATTTTGTTTACCTTGTTTATAGAGTTGGCTATTATTATATTAAAGACATGTCTCTTTATAAAAAAGGATTATTGATAAAAAGATGCATAAAATTTTACGTGGTTGATATATAGAATATATTTTTTTAATTTCTTCGCTGAGCAAACTCAAATAATTAAACTTGATTTAATTTAAAATCGATTATCATTCCATTCTAAAATATCGCTTTAAAATATATAAAAATTACTTCATATTTAAATTTACTTTGATAATTGTTTCTCCATTTTATGCAAACGAAACTTTAAACCATTTTTATCAAGACAAATTATTTTAATTATCATTAATAAATTAAAAATCGAGAGATAATTACGAAATTTTCCTATATATGAAATATTTTGAGTAATACTTCTAATTTTCCGCACAATAAATAATCAAGTTTTTTGATCGAGAATGTTCATATATTTTTAGTTCACAATGTTTAAATATTTTTTTCTAATTTTCTGTTCTATAATGTAGTTAAATTTGAAATTCTTTAAACTATATTTAATTTACTATATTAGCTCTAAATAAAATAATCATATTATAAACTAAAATGTCTTTTTCGTATTAAAAGATGAATAATTAACTCTAAATTATTTATAAAGCAATTAGAATGAAATATAAATAAAAATATTTATTTTTCTAGTCTTTATTTCAGACGTTTAAACTAAAAAATAAAAGGATTTCAGAAAGCACTTATTTTACAGTTTTAAGTGGTTTCTACCAATTTACTAAAATAATATTTTTTAAACGTTTAGCTATAAAAGATGTTACATATGGAAAATCAGCATATAAAATAGGAATTTGGGCAAATGCATAAGTCGTACAAAAATAAATCTACTAGTAAATAATTATAAAAATCTGAAATCTGGTGCAGCTATAATTCAAACGCACACATTTACAATATTTATTTAAAACACCTACCTACACGGTAACATAAAACTGGATACCTAAATACACCATTTATAAATTGGAAGATTTTCAATTTTTTATTGTTTAATATTGAAAACCTTGAAAATTGTATCAACATAATTAATCTTGTTTCCAGATATCTATATAGAACCATTCAACATTGTGGTACCTAATTGGAAGGTATCTTTCTGGTTCTACATATAGCGTCATATCTCTCACCGAGCCTTCATAAGTTAATGGGTTTTTAATATATACAGCCATCATAAAGTGTACGGTGCTACAAGTTAATTCCCATGAGAGATTTTTATACCATAAAAGAAATTCCAAATGTCGTCGGTTGGATATTATACTTGACCTTCAGGGATTCGTGTATTTTTAGTGACGATATGATTTATAATTCAACCGCATATATTTCCAGATTAGATAGATGCACGTATAAAATTCAATTCGTTTTGTTACTATGTTTTATGTTTAAAATGCTATGATTTTTTGTTCTTGTACATTTACAATTACATTCATTAAGCCCGAAACTATTCATATTATATGAAGAATTTATTGATACAAAAATTTATTCTGCAAAAACACTTTAGAACTAAAACAGGTGTCATTGGAATATTATCAGAAATTCTCGAAGAAAAAAAAGTTCTAATATAAGGAATAATTTAATTTGTCCAAACAATGTTGCTATTATTTATTTAATGCGTTCGTTATTCACAAAAAATTTCACAAATAAATAATAAATTATTTTATGAATTTTTAAAATATCTTCATAAAATATTTTATTACTTATTTAGTATCAGATACACTGAACATAGTATTTCTAAAAAGGAGATGACTATAGTAGATATATATCTACAAACAATACAAGGTAGCATAACATATTGTAATATAGCATATTGCTTGTACACATATACGGATCAATTTTACAGTCTTGAGAACCCGGTGTATTATTTATTAATTTAGATCGTAAAACCTTATACCAATCAAGAGTATTTAGTTCTAACGAACATTAATTAACAAAGCATAGATATATAATTCTATCTACATATAGCTGTTTTATACAATGTATGTGTATATTTCTCTAAAAAAGGAAAACATGCATGTATATATTGTATAAATATGTAACAGATGTTCTTCCGTATTTATGAATATCTATGTGAGGCATACTATAATAATTGTATAATATGTGCGTTTGGCAAAGAAGTACACTATAAGAAACCCGTTTGAAGTGTAGAAAAGAACAAAAAATATGCTTTTATAATAGCGTTGTAATCATGACTATATGGTCCAATTTATATTAAATTATTGATTTTAGTACAAAAAATGTGCATTATAGTATACATGAAAAATGACACAACATTTTTTTCAATAAAAATGGGATAAAAACATATTTAAGATTGTGGAGTATTTTGTGACTGACGATTTTTTCTTAAATCCAAATTTAAAACTCAATTTTGATCATCAAATAATGGTGCATACTAATAATAATATTCATATATGCACACAATAAATATTTTCATTATATAGATAATATTGTAAATGTTTTGAACTCTGTCTTCCAGAACACATTTGGGAATCGGACATTGGATTCTTACTGCAGCCGCAGAACCAGCTCAATGACCTACCCATCAAGAAAGAGCAGTGGATAGAAGTCCTCATTGTAACCCCAGAATTCTTTAATCTGTGTCTGGCTCTCCTACTCCTCAGTATCCGGTATCCATCCACATTCTGGTACACGAATCGATCTTTCTCCATAATCTTCTCGGTCATGGCCTTCGTCACCGCATTTCATGGCCTCGTCGATATCAATGCGGCAGCAATACTCCACAAATTGGTGCATTACATGACCTATCCTAACATAAATAACGGAATTATATCTTCCATCGCCAGACTCAAACAGCCTCTCCTTCTGCCGGGTCTGGCGTTGACTCTGTCCGCTTTTGGGTCTATTGTGTCCCTCCTGTCGCTATATCTGATCTTCGAGTATGGGTATGGCCACTTTCTCTCCAGTCTGGACTTGTCAACCAGTGCAAGTCACACCGGTGTCCACTCGCCCACGTACAACGGCAGACAAGGGAATGCTTTCTCCAAACGATATCTCCTTCCAATTGGAGCCATTTCGGCAATTCTCTTCCCGGCTCTACTGAAGTCTCCTATTCTCTGGGACTGCGCTCGATATAAGGAACATAGTTCAGTTCTGTTAATCAATCTTGTAGTTTCCTTCATATACCTTTCATTATGGCTGATGGTTTGGATGGCCTTTCTCATGAAAAACGATTGGAAATTTGAGGTGTGTATAAAATTATAGCATTTATTATTTATTTTCCACAATTTATAGAATTCATTATTATACCATTAAATATATGGCTCTTGTTAGTGAAATATTCAAAATTAATTTAGATGCATTTGTCAATTGTCTTTACAAAAGTATTATTCCATCTTTATGAAAGCTGTAGACTAATTCCTTCATTGTATTAAGTTTTGTAATCAATAAAATCCTTTCTGGTCTTTACAGTTATCTTGCTTTATCTTCGATTTTCTAACAGGTACATTTTCCCGTACAAAATGTCACAGAGATCTACAACAATGGCACTAACGGAAGCGTCGGAAACAACAATGGCAGCATTCGCAAAGTGGGTCGGGATCGATTAGAATCCTCCAACGGCAGTGCAGTGTACACCATGTTTCCTGAAGTTGAAGATGGATCAGGAAGAGGTCTGCCCATGAGCCCGGGGCTCCAAAGTACCGACTGTTACAGTGAAGATACGGATGCTAGTAGTCGAGGTGGGTAAACCTTTTGCTTGTGAATTGTCTCGTTTTGTCTCGACGCATTAATTTTATTGTGGTTATAAAAGTTTTGAATTATTTATTAGCAAAGTTAATAAACAAAAGTAGCAGTAATAGTCGCTATATCTTCCACTATATTCGATTTTATTTATGAAATAATCATTTCGGTTTTATAATATCCTTTTAAACCTTCACGTTGAATAATTTGTCATATATAGTTACCGCATTATAATCAAATGTAACCCTCTATTTAGTCCTTTGTTCCATTTGTGTATACGATGTCAATTTGATTACCAAAATATACGACATACGTTTCCTATTCCCAGGGTGACCTTAAGCGAACAGTACAACTTTAGAACCTTTTATCAAATATGTATGACTAATTCCATTTGTGAACTATCTTCCTGGTTTACAAGTTATAATATGCACGGAAACGTTAAAGCATACAAATGCTATAAAGAAAGAACAAACAGTATATACAGTGAAATATCGTTGCTATAATTTCCTAACGACACTCAGTGGTATGAGTATGTCTCAATAACGTCAGGCACATATGCTTACGATTAAATATTTGTACCCAAAGTTGATCTTTTCAACAGTAAAACCACGACCCTTATTTTGTATAAACGTTAAAGCTAATGTTTATTAGTCGTTTGAGTATACAAGCGTGTTCCTTTCTTAAATATTTATGGCTAACTAGCAGCTTAGATGTCGGGTATATAGAACTAAAATTTATTTTATTCATCGTTCAGTAAATTCTGTGTAAAAACATATTACACGTATGTATAATATTAAAGAAACTGCATTAAATTAAAAATAAATACTTTTCAAATAAATATGAGATTGAAAACTTATGAATCTCAAAATAGAAATATCGTATAAGAGAACAAAAAATACTAAATGAAAAATGTTTTGTTTTGCAGTTCATCTTGGGATTCTCATTTTCCTTGAAATAATTAAAAGTAGAATTATTTTTTCCTTTTAACAGGCGGAAGTAACTATGTCTATCTCCAAAGCGACCCATCGGTCACGATGGTAGGATCAGTATGTTCCTATGGTAACGGTCAAGGCATTCAAAATGGCCGAGGAACCGATGAAGAGAGTCAGAGTTCCTACACGAGTTCACAGACACCGCAACAGATCGAAATGGCCACAATAGAAGAAGATGACGATGAACGACCTACTACGGGTACACAGTTAGATTGTTTTTTTGAATGTGTAAATTTTTTAGGTAATGGAAAAATTTCAAACGACTCAAATAAAAAAAATCGAAACATAGTTTTGAGATACAAATTAAATTTCATTTTAATAGAGAAAGAAAAGTAGAAATATAGTAAAATGTAATGTTCTCAGCTTTTTGAAATAATATTTAGTGATATTTAATTAGTTGTAATATAAATATTATTATATAACCAAATGAACAATTCACATTTCTATCAAGTAATGTAATTTGTAGTTTAAAACGTAAATAATTAATGCATTCAGGTATACGCAGTTGTTCGAAAATATTTCAAAATCAATCAATAACATTTTCTTTATTATTTAATGAACAGGAGTCCTCAAATACGCGGTCTCTCGAGGAAGCTTCCGTAGTAATAACCAATATGTCCGCGAACCTGACATCAGTACCAGCCCGATTGGAGACAACCCCACTGCAGCTTCGGCCACCATGATGGGTACCGGCTCTCTCAACAGAAACAGTCGCTTCCGAAAATCCGGTAATCGGGTGACTTTCAAGGAGGACTCAGAACAAATGATGTTACCGGGAAACAGTGGCGTTGGTGGCGACGCTGGATCTGCCGAACCCATCAACAGCAGTCTGGAGAGTGCTGCTACCATCGCATCAATCGACAGCGGAATTGTTGCCGCCAGGAAGCGGTCGTTGAGTGAGGCGAACGACTCCGATGGTGCTGACGACGTCTTCACCTCCACTAGTCTTCCACAGGATGACCCCCCTTATTACAACCAGGCGGACTTCGCTGCAGCTAACTATGACGCCAGGTACGCAATGCAACCGACCAGACGTCGGTCTGTGGATGTCTTTCAGGAGAGTGGGATAACCCAACCACTGCCCATAGTGACACCGAGGTCGCCTTTTAGCAGTTTGAAAAGACAGCGAGTCAATGAAATTCTTCCCATTGATGACCAGAGATTATGTAGTCAGGTTTAGTAGACAGAATTTTCAATTTTTGTGGCGGGCACTGAAGTGATCAAATTTAACTATGTAAATAACAAAGGCTTTTTTGGCAATTTAACTATTATATCTAATTGGTTACAATTTGCAGTATCTATTGTTTCTATATTTTCCGTTGGAATTAAAATACGTTCATAATGCTACGAATGAAGTCACTTTAATTATATAATGAAATTTTTGCAAGTACTTGTTAAAAATTAATGTTATTTGTTACTTTTAGTTATTGATTTATTATGTATAACTCTCGTCTATACGAACAAATTGACATTTAAAACAAAATTAATTGTGATTTATTTTCGATAATGTGGATTTCTTCAATTGCTCAGTGACAACTGACAATTTATACTTTTTGTAAATAAAATTATATTTATCCTAAGCCTACGGTACACATCCTTGCAACGAATCAATATTTTGAATACATTTGCAGATCGTCCATTTGAGCCTGTTTTTAATATTTTCGGTATTGACATATATATAATATGATAACAATGTATTACTATCTATTACTAGTATTTATTTGCAAACAAATTAACCCATTTTTGGGTTAAACTCATCTACTTATAAGGATATTATTTTGTTCAATCATGGCTTGCAGTATATCTGTATTTTTAAATACATACCTGTCCCAACACTGTTTCTCTTGTGTAAATTATGCACTGTCTACAAATTTATGCTGCTTACCACAATTCTATGCAAGTTATGTTTCTATGCTTCTTGTATAAAAAACACATGAAAAATTTTCTAGTTTTTTGTACCTCATTACACTCGACAAAATTAAGAGCCCGCACATCGATGTGCCAATAATTAATGGTAGGTCTACTGAATAATACCTATATTATATAATAGAGGCACTTATACACCCACAAGATGTGTTCTAACTTATTCTAGAAAGTTGCTTCTGTAGTGTCTTTATGCTTTACTGACCTCATTTTACATCAAATGAACCCGTGCAAGTATTTGCATTTCCTCTGTGTAGGACGTTAGATATGAAGAAAAAAGTGTAATCTGGTTTCTTATTTATTGTAAATGTTATAACGTATTTAATATTACATTACTTTCTGTCTATTATTTCAATATTTATTAATATTTTTATTAAAATTACTTTCTATTACTTTTATGTACATATAGGAATGACTGTCTGTGGGTAATTTAATGATTTCAATGGTTTATAAATTTAATATGTATATATATATATTATATTACAGACTGTATTTTATATTTACCGTATTTACCGTATTTTTTCAAAGCTTATTTCAAACAAACAAAGTGACGCAATTATACTGATTTTTAATAACAGGTTTTTATATTTTGCTAAAAAATAAAATCAAAAAATTATTATTAATTTAACCATTTTAGATAATAAATGTGTACACATAAACAAATTTATTATGTAAAAAAATTATTTATTAATCATGATTTAGTAAATATTTTGGTCAAGTAAATCTTTTTATTTGTGTACACAGGCCTAGGCCTGCCTATACTTGAGGCAAGTTGTAAAAACCTTTTCGCTCAATTGAAAGCAATGGATATTAGTGCAAGTTTCTCCTATATAATTCTAAGAAATATATACACAGATGAGTTGGTCATTAAAACTATTGATAATTTTATGCGTCATCGATTTCAGTTTTGTGACGTGACACCCTGTGTATATTTCGTGTATAATGAGTCACTATATATTCTGACTGAGCCCGCTTTCATAATCTATCAACATACTCAATTAATTATGTTATATATTTAGCATACAATGAATGTGACACTTAATATATTTGTGCAGCTTTGAAATAAAGAAAAGAAAATTGTCGGCTAAGTTAAAGAAAATTGGAAATTCATAAAGGAGTATTAGGCACAATTTTTTTAAAACTTGAAATATGTAAGATGTTATGTAATTACAATGCTATTAAATAATAGGCCGTATATCCATATCTAACAGATTTGGACTTTTGCTGTTATTTTAGGAAATTACAAAGTTTTCGAACTCTGTTAAATATAAATACGTCTATAAAATAGTTTACTATATTAATTAAACTAGCTTCTGTATAACAAAAATAAATGTAAAATTCAATAAAACCAAAAAATCTCGCTGTATATATTAACCGTTAAAACAATATAAAATAAAATATATATATAGTATTGTATTTTACATTTTTATAAGGTGTCTAGCTGACCTGTATAAAATACTTTATAACTTCTATTTCACATTTTTAGAATTTAAAATCGATAGCACACAAATTATTTACACTTCGATTTTACATATCTAGTTATTGTATAATAATTGTAAAAGAAATATAGATCTTATTTATTTTTTGAATTTGTAGTAAACTGATTTAACATTATTGTTATAAAAAGTTTCAACATATTTGTATAACTAAAATATTGCTTTAATATTGTTTTAATTGTTGTTTTAAATATTGTTTTCATTAAATAATTAATTCCAAGTAGTTAACAATATGATCAGAGAAATTAAGTTTACAAACTTAAAAAGATATTATATCACGATGTAAAAAAGAATTAAATGAAACAAAACAAAAATTTATGTTCTAAACTGAAGTACAAATGTGTACAAATTCAATATACTATATATTGCATTACATTATGTATATTTATTCAAAAGAATCTATATAGTGTAAATATTATAGTTTACAACAAGCACCACACAAATGTGCGCACTCATTCGCTTTCACCGATACTTGAAACAAAACCGCGATACCGAATCCAAACTGGACATATATATCTCCAAAAAACAAGTTGAAACACGTAACGCAAAGTTTACAGAGTCAATATATAATGTACCAGACCACTTAGTAATCATACACACGTAATAGGTACTTAAGATTTGCAAATGTGAATCATACACAGGTAGTATGCTCTTATAATAATGTGCAATGAATATTTGTTCTTTTCCAATCAATAGTATGGTTACCAGCAATGTCATGTGAGAACACAATAAACGCATATATACAATATATAGTATATCGTTACTGGACTCATTCAACCCAATGACTCGGAATGTAATATATTATAGTACCAAACATAACAATACAGACTGAACTACCTATCCATATAAGTATATTATAGGTAACTAGGCAGGCTAAACTCTTCTTGTTCAACTGAGACGATTGTCCAATAGCGACCATAACTGTATAAAGTGAAAATTAAGCCAAGTTTTATGAGCTCTGTTTACAATAAGATGCAATTACTATATGCTGCTTACCTAGATTCACGTGAATGTCACGAGATACCAATTGATAGTATAACCCTGCAGTGTGAACTATTTCTAGAATGAATTGAATTGAGACTTTGACGAGTGATTGATTGGCAGGAGAGATTTTACACAATCGAATTAAAAGATTAAAATCTGAATGGTTTGTTGGTCAGTTACTGGCATGTTATAGAAGTTTTATTATGCTAATAGACATTTTAGTATAGTTAATTATTTTTTTGAACAATTAAATTGCCATTAAATTAGGAAGATACTTAATTTTAAGTATATAAATTTAGAAGATGTATAGTTGGTTACTCCATAACTAAATATTTCAATTCGAACTGTCATTTAAGTTAACTTTAATTAATCATCTAAATGTTTTACATATGCTCAAAAAATGTAACCATTAGATTAATACTAACAATTACTGCTTAGTTGTGCATTAACAAGAATTTACATAAGAATGTGTGAAGAGGGTGGGGTTATATGGAGATATTTTATATATTTCTACAAGTATAATTTGTGGTCTTGAAGTATATTTTCTATTTAAAAAAAATATTTATAACTACTTCCACTTAATTGATTATAAATGACAATACCTAAATAATTCATTTTAATACACAATACTAACAAATTACCAATTTATTACCAAATTATTATCATATTTCAATAAAAATACTAATTTTACTGTCAATGTCAATGTAAAATATGGTTCGATAGCGTCATATCGAAATTGTAAATATTTAAAAATATATTCTAAAAATATAAGTTTTTACTTTCTGATATTATCAACCATATTTTTTCAAAATTAATCGATTATTCTTTTATATTGTTTCATTTTCATTGAAATTAAATTATGTAATAAAAAGGACATCACAAAGTAGACCAACAATATTATATCGAAAAGAATTTCTGAGAATAATCTGGAAAAATGTTCTTTTTTCTTTTATTATTATCATCATTTATTAGATCAGAGCTGTTTATAAAGAAATAAAAATTCAGAATGATTTGTAATTAAAGTGCTAATTAATAACAATATAATATATTTTATTAGAAAAAATCGTGAATAATTTGTGACGCCTATTTAAACCAACTCACATTTACTTCAGAAAATCAACAACACAAAATTTAGATAAAAAGTATTTTTTTATATTCTCAAACAATTTCTTGTCAATTATATTATGGTATAAATTTTTTTGTCTAAAAGCAAAATATATAACTCAAATACACTTAGGAACAGTTACACTTAACTATTTCGAATACAATATTCACAATCTTCTCAAAATATATTTATTATGCATAATTATTTAATTTAATTTTTCTTTTATGATATACAGTGAAACCTCGTTTACGGCCACCTCTCTTAAGCGACCACCTCTTAAGACCACCTCTTAAGCGACCATCCTAAAATATTCCTATCTAAATATATAACGAGAAGGTACCACCTCTCTTAACGGCCAGAGACCACAGAAATAGTTAACCAAAACCTCATTTACGGACAAAATATAAATCATTAATTTTTCATTATTTATTCATAAATCATTAATTATTCATAAATATCAATCAATCATTCATTCAAACGACCAATAAATAAAATACCAATCACCATTGAAACCCAAACTTTGCCAAACCAAAATTTCGTATTTTTTTAAATAGACCATACATTTTGTAACCCATATTACATCACAACTATTATATATATTATTGCTAATATTTCAGTATTTTATAGTATTAACTTATTATATCTAGCTAGGGCGTTTTAACTTTTTTATTCTATCACTAAATGAAATTAAATAAATTGTTTTACTTCGTTGTCTGCCATTTTGTAACCGGTTTTATAGTCGCGCTATAGTATCCGTCCAAATTATAATCAATAAATATTATTTAAGTTTCGCCATAAACATAGACAAATTACAAAATTAAGATATCTTAATAAAACAATTAAATATTAAGTAGGAAAAATCTGATACACAAAGCGATTTATAAATAATTACATTAATATATTCATGGTTAAGTGTCAACTTGTCAAATTTTCTAAACCTCTCTTTAGCAGCCACCATAGCTAACGGCCAAAATTACAATATCCCGATGGGTGGCCGCTAAAGGAGGTTTTACTGCCTACTATTTTCCATACTACTGCAAGTAGTATTATATAATTATTAAAAGTTTTCAGAATTTTGATATGAATATTCAACCCGATTAGAAATTTATTTGAATTTGTAAAAAATAAACAATAATATTAAAAATAATATACGTTTAAAACATTTTTTAACGGTAAATCCAATTAGGAAATGAAGTCGTTTGGATATAAATGGTTTTATAAAAATTTTGGCTGCACAAGAGTCTCTTACTTCCACAGGAGTTCTTATCTGTAATAATGATGCTTAATTACATCCATCGAGCTTTTCCTCTAGTGGCCTGTCTTCCAATAGCAACTTATATGGATATTTACACTATATATTTACTCTTACTTCAATTAAGAGGACAGTATTACCAACATCCATCAGTTTGTAATTTATTTCGGAAAAGTTTTTTTCGGCCGTAAAGGCACCCCTTTGTGAGATTGTGGTTCAGCTCAAACTTTTATTATTCCTTCCAGCCACAAATTCCATTCTGAACGATAATTTAGTGATCTCAGACGAGTAAAATCAGGTCATCGTTCTCAAAATCTTCTATGAAAAAACCGAGAAACTTAATTTAGTACGAATCGCAAATCAGTTCATTGAAAACAATCAATATCGTACTGAAATTTATCTGGGAAGTTTTAAATCTACTAGGATTTAAATTTTTGCCGGGGTTCTAACTAATTGTGTGTAATGAAAAAGAAAACATAGCCGATATTAAGGCTTTATTTAACAAGAACAACAGTAGTGTTTAATATAACA
>JAUZNC010011241.1:16728-30657 GCA_034780395.1 Vannuccia rotundouncinata | reverse complement strand
GGAAAAGGATTGGACCCAGGATGCTTCCTTGGGGCACTCCATGGGTGACTGTTAAAGTTTTGGAATAGGTAAGATTTTCGTTTGAGGCGATTTTTACTTTCTGAAGTATTGAGAGACGGAGTCCGTATCTCACTTCCTTTTTGGATAATCTGATGGAAAAAGCAAAAATTTGTCAAAATTTGCTCAAATATGTTAAAATGTACTTAATGTTTAAAAGTTTCGTTAAAATCTGTTACATGTAAGTATAATAATAAAATAGGGATTTTTAAGGATATTTAAGAACTTTTAAGGATATTTACAAACTTTAAAAGGTATTTTGGAACTTTAAAGGATATTTTTAAAAAATTCATAATGATAAAATTTTATAAAATTTTGTAAAATGAATTTTAAATGTGCTAAATTTTATAAAAGTTTTTTAAATACGCTAAATGTGGACATTAAGGAATTTTTAAGGATATTTAAGGATGTTTAGACATGATTAAATTTGTTAAAATTTACTAAAGTTAATAAAATGTACTTATAATACCAGGTTTAGATATATTTGTTAAAATCTATAACATTTTGAAATACTATACTATTCAATTAAAAGTAGTCTATTCCTCAAAAAATATAAATAATCGCAACAATTTATCAAGTTTTTAATAGAAAAATAGAAATTCTGCAATGTAATGTTGTACTATAAAAACATTGAATTAGTCAAATTGGTTACTGTAGGTACTGCGAAAAATTTAATCATGCTGATAAAAGTCAAATCGAATTTTCCATATGCTATATAGTACTAAATTTGTTATTAAAATTAGTGAAATCCATCAATATCTTGATGAAATCAAAGTATGGATAAAAATCAATATGTGCTCGTCAGATATCGTTAACTATATTTAATTCGAATTTTCCATATGATATAATAGTGAATATAGTAATTAAAATTACTGAAATCCCTTACTGTCTTGGTAATAATCAAAGTAGTGATTAAAATTAATAAGTGCTAGTCAAATATCGATAATTATATTTAATTAAGTTTTTAACCAAAAAATTCGAATTCTCCATATTCTATATATATAGTGAATAAAGTTATTAAAATTACTGAAATCCCTTTCTATCTTGGTAAAAATCAATAAATGCTCGTTAGTTATCGATAACTCTATTTTATCAAATTTTTAATTAAACATTCGAATTATCCATATGCTATTTAGTAAATTTAGTCATTAATATTACTGAAATCCATTATTGTCTTGGTAAAAATCAAAGTATCGATAAAAATCAATGTGTCCATCAGGTATCAATAAATATAATTAATCAAGTTTTTAATAATAAATAAAATTCACCACATTCATCCAATTAGCCAAGTGCATTTCCATTAAACCCTATGAGTAAATTTGCGTGCAAAGGGGGGGGGGGGTAGGGGATGTGGTCTAATTTTTGTTCTTATTATATTTAAATTTAAAACTAAAAAAAATATTTTAGCTTGTGAAGGAGGGTGATGAGCCATGAGTTAGCAGTCACTACCCGATACTACTTTTATATTTCGATTTATTTATTTACTATTTATAAAATAACGTCTGAATCCGTATTCTCTTCCGTCTTTTATGTCCAATATTTTATTTTGAATTATATTTAAGTACAGATTATAAAAGTGAAAAGGATCGAATTTACTAATTAATCATGTTCTTTAATAGATTTTATTATTCTTGATAACCATTATAGAACAAGTAATCAAATTCCTATAATGATTACATATAAATAGTGAATTATATAACAAATAATAAATTATAATATATAATATATACCATTTCATAATTTCAATAATTAAAAAATACTATTTACCGCAATTTCTTATATTAATGATTAATCATTTCCATAGATAGAATTTTATAATATACCATCGGAAAAGGAGTAGGTGTAGGTGTTTTCCGTCAACTTGGTATTACCAAAACTATCAGCTTCAAAATTAATTTTAAAATATCAGAGAATAAAAATGAAAAACATGTTTTTGAAAATCTAAAATCAGAAGAAAATTTTGTCATTTCACGTATCGTGAATAAGTATTAAGAAATAAATACCAGAGTCTAAAATTCGGATACAATTCGTATATTAATAAAATTAAAATCTACGACGTTCCCAGTGTAGGCTATAGACATTTGTACTCGATAAAGCCTAAAGGTGAAGGTAAAGCCGAAAATTAGACCCTGGTTTTTCCAAACAAATAGTTGTTAATCATATATTTAAAATAAAATAAGTTCAGATTTCAATTAGTTATAGTTGTCCCTGATACAGACGAATGTATGTATAATGTTTACCTTCAACAGATATAGTCATAGATCCATCCATCGACAGATTGCGGACAACAGAAGACGAAACTATGCTGTCCCATAAGACCGTAAAAAAAAGGTTAACACTGGCTATGAGCCAGAATATTTGCCCGATCAAATTGTTAAATACATTTACTACACAAGATAGACAGTCCAGCATTATCTGAATATGAGCTCACATAGACCAAGTTTTTGAAGTAGGGTGACTCCACGAGAGTCCGAAATTAAACCGAAAGTCTAAATACAGCTATTTAGGAAACAACTAAGATGAAATATGGATATATCTTAAAACATCGTCACAACGATGCCTAAATTTTAGAAGTTATACTTCAAACTATCGATTACGTGGTAACAAAACATACATGGTAACTTTTTGTAAGCTTATCTATATTTACATGGATGAAATTTGGTTTCAATTATTTATAGAGGTATTTGTATACGTCAATTTACTTTAATTGTGTAAATTGTTAAACACCTCTAAGTATTATGCTGTACTAACCAGATAGTAGAATCAAGTTCCATAAATTATGACATATAACCTATAGATGGAATTAGTCCTATAATATCCTCTATTAATTTTATTTATACATGAAACAATTTATCGAAAGAAAACTATAGTCAGAAAAGTATAATTCTACCAGTAAATTAACATTACAATTGATATAGTACAATTTAAGCCTATAAAGTAATTACTTATGCATTACCAGCTACCGATGTAGGTTACTAGAAACACAAGACAGTACCACCTATTGCAAATTGTCGACATACTTCGCATATTATATACGATGTTTGGAATTTATATACACGGCAGTGTTATCCGAAATGGATCCCCGATATAATTGGCATAAAATTGCGTTTTAGATCAAACTGTTTTTTGATGTATAGAATAACAGCTTCATAAACAGACACATTTAATAATACAATAGTTATAAATATTTACTCTAAAATATGCCACTATAACCAAAAATTTATAAGTGAGAAAGAAATCAGGTTCATTAACCAACATAAGGTTCATTTCGTATACATGTAATGAATGCAATTAAAATACAAAAAATGATCGCATGGTTAAAACAAATAGAGAAATGTTGATCGCCTGTAGTCGGCGAAAATATTACAAAATGCTTTTTATATAAATTCAATTTTAAATAATCACAAATAAAAAGATATTGAAAGCAGATATTCAAAACAAGCTTTCTATGTAGTGTAAGCAAAGTAAGCGCTGGTTATTGAATGATTATACAAAGCGTCACATATGATTGTATGGTCAGATATTGAAGAAGACTATTTTTATTTAATTGTAGAATACAATCTGGAAAAAAAATTCGTTGTATGTGAAAATATCTCACGAGCCAATATATTTCCCTGCGTCACGATATTAACAATAGGATAAGTGAGGAATGTTAGTTGGAACTTCTGCATCTAAGAGGATCCATTTTGACCATCGCCAGTTGAGAAGGCGTGTGTCGCAACTTGACTTGGGACTTGAGTTGTTCGGGTGGATTCCATTAGCGTTGGCTTAACCGATCCTTTGGGAATGGAAATTTTATCCTGATAATGCATCAAAATATCGCGGTCTGTTGGACAGGAGTAGTTGAATGCATTAGTGGAATACATGCTCTCAATATACTGCCACACTTTGCGACATTCGAGTGGTATTTGAAAACTTTTGTAAAAGGATCCAGCCACAACCAAATGCTGGAGCTTTGGCATCAGCTGACAATCTGGATAGGTGAGCTCGTCGCCTGTTAAATAACGTCCACCAGAATGTTCTAAGTATCCTTCTAACTTTTTCAAGTCGTTAATAAGAAATTTGTTGTTGTCGTTTTTGAGGAGATTGTTAAGATCCTTGTATATATCAGCAAACACCTTCTCGGCTTCGCCAACATCTCGATTATCTTTGGAAAGCGCCAATGTTGGACATTTCCAAATATCCATAAGCTTTTCAAGTTCGTCGCTTCCATCAGCAACTAACCCGGTTATATCTTGCCCAGCAGGATCCATACCTGATTCAACCCACACGACTGGAAGTCGACGGCCAACATCAAGTTTGGAATAATTGGGCGGTTGCTGATCCATGTTAACTGGAGTAACCCGAAGATTGATAACATTTTTATCCACTAGAACATAAAAAGCCATGAACCATTGTTGGCTGATGGGGCAAGCACCTTTGTCTTCACGGTCTGATGGTGCTGCCTTGACAAATAGCTCAATAAGCGGTTTGTTGGAATCGGCCATATAGGTAGTTGTTTAGCTGAAAATTAAATATAGGTTCTACAATCAAATTCTTTTAATATGTAGGTAGGTACTGTGAAGTCAAGCAAACAATGACAGGAAACAAAGTAACCAAGTGGTCACTTTATAGAGCGAATCAAATGTACCCAAAGAATTTATAGATATGTAGTCATGACATTGAAAGCAGCACACAAGAAACAGACAAGAAGCATCGCTGGCACGCTTTACACATACACAATAAATTAATATATGATTAATGGCGATGATAGAATACTATTAAAGGTCCACTAATAACGCGAAACTTGAAGTAAGCGATTAAACTTTATATAATAATTACTAAGTTTCTGAAGGAGTATTAATAATTATATGTAATAATAAGTACTTCAATAATAATAATGAATGGTAATCATAAATGTTACTCTAACTATTTTTGCTTCACGATATTGTACCTTTTTACTCACAGTTTCACACTATAAGGAATTTTATAAAAATTTGAGTATAAAAAATATAAATGTTTAGTTTGAAGATCTTTTAACTGTAGATCTAAAATAAAACTACTTTGTTGAAATGTAATACAGCACATTTCATTTTTATAACTTAGATATGGTGTAATTAAAATTATATACCAATTTTTCTTTTTAATGAAATTTATCTATTATTAATATATGAATAAAAAAGAACAACGCCCTTACCTTTGAACACCGATATATTCCAATGACAAAAACAGCTTCTAAATCACTAGTAACTATGCTGCTATGCTGCAATGTATGAATCGAGAGATTACAAGCGTTTATCGATTAATTAGTCAGAGTCTCAGTAATAGGTGGAGATCCAACAGACATCAACCATTGGCTATACGTCATAAAGTTTCTCATTGATTTTAAATTCGTTCGATAGCGCAAGATTTCAATGTTTCCAACTTTTAATACGTAATAATAAGTAGTAAACAACGAGTGTTAGTCGTGATAAAACTTATATTGTCATATAATTTAACTATGTTTCATACACGCAATACATATTTTTAGCCATTTATATTATACCTACTTAAATATGTTTTGCCTTTTCCTTATAACTTTTAATCATACTCAGAAACAATTATAGGATAGGTATTTGTAAATAAAAAATAAATAGGTAATAAATAATTATACAAAACTTATTTTACAAAGTTAATCGTTATAACTTTTTTATTAAAATTAATTGTATTATTGCTTAGGTATAGTATCCTAATTATAATTATACTATTATAGCTATAGATTAAAATATTTTTCTTCAATCACCATATTATCATCCTTATCGTTTATATTACTAATTATATTATATTATTATTTGACTTTTTAATAATATTCTTGTTTGTTACCTATATTTAATGAAAAAATATGTTAAAATTATTATTTATACTATTTATACTAGACATAATTAGAAACTACTATTGCGATAAGTGCATAGGTATGTTATGTACGCATTGCGATGCTCCTATACATTACAATAATTATTTTAAATTATGTACTATCGAGCATAGTAGTATATTATAATAATTCAATAGAAGGCATAATACGTGAGTTCTACAATTAACATATTGGTACCTATAATATCGTAAAAATATATTTACTACTTATCTCTGTAAAAATATTTGAAAATTTTATAAGTTTTTTTATGAAATATGCATAGTATATTATATTTCTGTAGATTACAAAGCTTACAATTTTTAAGTCCTATATATAGGTAGGCACTGCTTGTATTAAAAAATTTTAATGTAGAGTGATAATTGATAATTATGATAATTGCGTAATAATTAATCTATTTATTTTTTAACAGTAATAATAATAGTTTAATAAACATTTACAGGTACATACCATTTAATAATTATACAACTTGTTATGCTTAATTTTCAAAAATAATTAATAATATATCATAATTAGAAAAGAAATATTTCAGGTGAAGATCATAGTAAGAAACCCCCTCAGTCGATAATACAAAGGTTTCTATTTATAGATCTTACTGAGTATTGATTTTTAGCTTCCTACTCAGAGAAGTAAAGGAAACATCTTGCTGTTGAACCTGGCAACGCCTATAATATCTAGGAACACGCAATAAACAGCAGCTACCTACTATGAAGAACGTGAACATTTGATTACACAACGTAATATTCATAAAAGAATTTGTTATTCAATATATTTTGTATGATTTGATTTATAAGTATTCAGTTTTGAAATGTGGCGTCGTATATTATCCACACCATTAGTGTTATATATTCGCAATTATACATCTTTTGCAAATGGAAGTAAAGCTAAAGACGACCAAGAGATTATAATACATGATGTAAGTAGTGCCTAATTACTTGGAATAGTTTACTGGCACGTTACTTTAAAAGATTTATTTAATATTTTGTTGTCTCTTCTTTATAACAATATTCCAAATAAAGTTTGTAGAGCTATATCCCTCTATAGAATAATTTTATCAATGAATCATGGTTGTATTGTATTCACTCTTTATAATTGTATACGGTAGGTAAATGAGAACTCCATTCGGCGATCCTGCAGAAGTCGTCCGTAAAATCGATACAAAGCTTAAAACAATCTTCGCCGGGTTTACCACACCTTCAATTGTCCATTTTTCTGATTGAAGGTGTGGTAGACTCGGGCTTAGAAATAAGTTTGTTTTTATTTGTATTGATTTGTATTTCTTTTGTATTGATTTTATTGATTTTATAACATTTAAACATTAAATATTTTTTGAAAGGATCGACCTCCATTCGGATCAATGAATTATAGATGACAAAAACAAGTCTTCACTCGTTTTAAAATCCTTATTGAACGTCTCACCTATACTCACCTACTTTCAATAAATACTTTAATAATACTTTGAATAAATAATTTGTTAAATACTTTGATAAATAATTTGTTAAATACTTTGATAAATAATTTTCTAAATACTTTGATAAATAATTTGTTAAATACTTTGATAAATAATTTGTTAAATACTTTGATAAATACTCTAAATAAATACTGTAATAAATACTTTAATGTATACCTTGTCTGATAAATACTGTAATAAATACTTTAATAAATATTTGATTAAATATTACATAAAGTTAAGTTCAAAATATTTCATTTAATTCTGTTACCTAGTTAATTATTTGAACGTTTTTTAGGGGGGCTCTGAAGTGGAAACAATGCCGTCTGAGGCAAGTCCTGACCCCGACGCAAAGGGAAACTACCCCCGCTATAATGGCTACAACAATGCTGCATACAGTGCGTCCACAAGCGCTGTAACCCTAAATCTTTCATCTACTTCGGTAAGAGCACCTTTTCTTCAGACAATAACCATTCGTTCAATTTTCAGAAAATAAATCTTAGAAATGATTTAGTTAAGGTAGGCTAAATACAGGGTGGCACACAAAGATATACTTTTAATTTTTTTATCTATCTAAAAATTACAATAACTAATAATTGCATTATATTAAAATGCGTTTATTTATAACAATAATACAAGTGTGTGTATGTATAACTGCAACCATTGTCCAGTAATCTGTGGCCTTCACGAGCTGCAATCACAGCTGCCAAGCGAGCGGGAAAAGATCGAAGCAAGCATTCACAATAAGCTAAATTGATATCACATTCTATAAGTTTCTGAGTATATAGATTGTGAACATTTTGCAACGTTACCATATGCTGATCGTTGATTGAATGAAGATTAGATTCGACTCTGTCCTTAATAATTGCTCCCATATTCTCACACCTGGCCATTCAGGACTGTTATCAAAGAAATCAATGTTGTTAAAATTTAAAAGTTGTTGTGAGATCTTTAGGAAACTTAAGGTTACTTCTGCTGGGTCTGGCACATTTTATTCGTTATATTCAAGAAAAGAATGACTTGATCTAGGATTGTCTCTCGGATTATTCACCAGTCCAAGTTTATCCATCTTTATTGTCAACCCACATTGTATGTTATATAACTCTATCTATGACATTTTTAGTACATTGAATAAAATTCAAAATTATTGATCAAACCATTTTTTTTATTAATCCATAAATATTTTCCGGGCATTTTTGTCATAAAAAATGACTGGAAATAAATTGTGGTAACAAAAACCGATACATTCTATTTATTATATACACTTTTCAAAGATACCAGCGAAGTTTATTTTTACTCCACTGCCGTATGATGGGATTATTCACATTATATATTCACATTTTGATTCACATTTTGATTGGAACTGTTGTTGTTAGTTGTGCAATCAAAGGAATCATCAGACATTTTTCTCTTTTCACAATCATGTAATTTTGTAATCAAGCATCTTGTCGTTCATATATACACTCTTGCTGTTCGAAAATTTTCATACTCTTTTTGAGAAAGAGATGCTTTACATTTTTGCTGAGCAAGTCACACCGAATTTGAACATATTTACAACCATCTGAATCCGTGTTGAATTCTAGTATGTCTCTTGTGAAAGATATACGAGTAACTCACGACCATGTAGACCGAAATGATACACAAATTCTAACCATACTTCTTGTTGGATGATAGACGGTGTAGAGCGATCAAAATATTCAGTGATTTATAAATTTTATCCAGTTCTACAACCACTCTATTCATGCTTTCTTTTGATACTCAACTCAATTCTTCGTCACCTAAACCAGATACCATTTCATCTGGTATATTAGACATGTAGATCATATTTGACATCATTAAAAGCGTATCAACCGCTTCAAACTTTTCAATCAACTGAATCGAATCAGAAACAGTCAATATCAATTTCAAAACACCGATTTGAATTTTCAAACTTATTTAAAAAAAATGTCATTTTATGTAGAGTTAGATAAATAACAATATGAATCATCATAAATTTAGCTAGACATAATTTGCGGGAAATAAATGCCTGCTAAATCTATGATGATTTTTCACATGTTTTGAACATAAGCATCACACTAGTCAGACTATAGACGTGATTCATTTATTTTAATTAAAGTATTTAGTGTAATGTTTATGGAATTTGTTAATGAATATTATATAACAGTTATGGACAATTACTAAACTAAGATCATCTGTTAGTTTATGTAGTGCTCTTAATTGTATAAATAAATAATTTCTATTCATAGATATTTAAATAATATCTATATATAGTGTGTATAGTTTTGTTTAATCTCTATGTTTCGTTACATTTCTAGTAGGGTTAGGTATATTCTATTTTCATATTTCAACTTTAGGAAAAGGACATTTCAATAAAGTCTATCGCTCATAACATTGACGAAAATGAAGAGCGAGGTAACTGGAGCGGACAGTTAGACTTTTTATTGAGTTGTCTTGGTTACGCAGTTGGTCTTGGCAATGTTTGGCGATTCCCTTACATGTGTTATCGTAATGGTGGAGGAGCTTTCCTAGTGCCTTATGTAATCTTTCTTGTATTCGTTGGAATGCCAATTTTTCTGTTGGATCTTTCTTTAGGCCAATTTTCTAGTCAAGGACCAATCACATGTTGGGAGTTTCTTCCCATGTTTTCAGGTAAGGAACTTTGAATTGTCATCACAAATTCCATATTGACCTGTATATATTTATGACCTGCATTTAGGAGTTGGCTTTGCAATGACCTTGATATCTTTCTACGTGACAATATATTACAATATGATCATCGCTTATGCCATCTATTACATATTCATATCTATGGCCAATCCACTTCCTTGGGAGGGCTGTTATAACTTATGGAACTCTGAGAGTCAGTATTATTTGGTATTTAAAAATCAGTAAGCTCGCTATATATCCAATTAAAGAATCAATGAATATATTGTTTCACTTGCAGATTGTCGAGATCGTCTCCCTCTTGTGAATTGTACAAATAGGACTAGTGTTCCAGCATTACAGACGCGTTCAGATGGCAGATGTTTATTCCTCAGTAATGATAGTTTTTATGGTATTTATAACGAGGAATATTATTTCAATGTCACTGGAAACAAACGGCAACTTCCGGCTCAGGAATACTTTAAGTAATTTTTAATAAATTGTTTAATAGAGAAATAAATTTAAATGTGTTATACGATTCTTAATTTTTCTCCACAACTTGTAACTTTAATAGAACTTTTGCAATTTACGTTTAGATACAAATTGTACAGTGAAAATGATGACCAAAATACAAACGTTTTAAAATCAATAGATAAAACTCTCAGCGTCAATAAACATTACTCATATTTTCGTTCACTGTTCTAATCAAATATTATAGAAGCAAACATTGTACTTGCTTACATTCTAAGGTTTCATATATTTTACCTATTTGTAGTTTTCTCCACTCAGTACACCAGTAGCGTCAGAAGATAGGTTACGTTGGGGGAGGGAGCACATAATACTGTGGCCTCAATGTGCGAGCACTATAGCAGAACAAGAGATATACCTTATGTACGTGTACAGATAGTGCTTCCAACTACTGTGAACATTGTGAAAAAGTTCATTTAGAATAAAAAATGGATATCAAAAATTATCTAAATCAGTGATGGAAATAAGTTTCACAGTAACCTTTGCACTAATTTTATTACTAGTCCTGCTAAATATTGAGTAGAGGGCAACTTTGTCTATAATGGTAGATATAAGTATAGCTACATAATAATACATCAAATATTAGTCGTATAAAGTAATTGCTTTATTATAAGTAGCTTCTATACACATTATTGTAATTTCCTAAAAATTAATAAATACAGTAATATTTTTTTCACGATTATTAATTTTTGGGGAGAGGGGGACACACCTATACCTTTGTATATCTATAGTTGGCATAAATTAGTTTTAATTTCTTCACTAAATGGATCTGAAGTGCTCTCGTATAGTCTAACTATAATTTGTTTTACTGTATTTCAATCAAAAGAGAAAAGAACAGTTCTTTTGTCTATATGATTTCAATCCCATTCATAAATATTTCATGCATTAAAATACAATAGCTGTAAACTTATCAATAAATGCTATTCTATATAACTGTCTATTACCCAAAGTATAAACCTAATAGCTTGTCTCTTTTGCGTTATAGGAAGAAACTATTTCTACCTATAACGGTGTGGACAAATAATAATTAACTTCTGAACAGTAAAACTATTCCTAAAGCATATTTCAAGAATCCTGTTTTCATTGTTCAATATTTTTTCTGTTAATATATTTTATTTTCACTCAGGAAAGTTAGTCACTAAATGACTTTTATTCTACCATTTAATTTAATATTATCTATCTATTTATGTATTGTTTTTTGTTACCTATAATATGTTATGTTTGAGGATTCATGTTTAAAAGTTATACTTAAGTCAGTGTAATTTTTGATATGACGTCTTAAAGTTCTATTTTACAGAAACCGTTATGTGCAGTTCAAATATTACACAAAAACTATATTATTAAAACCTTGACTTCGAATCTCTTACTGATATTATAAAACTAATATTAATATCCATTTGGAAGGAAAATATAAATAAATGACCCTTTAAACTGATAAAATAAATATATATTCTTGTTAAAATGACTAACTATTTACTGTCGATCACAAAACTAGACACAAAACATTCTACAAATACATAACTTGTATTATAGTATAGAAAATACTTTTACTATATCTATAAAGTTTTTTTTTAATTAAAGTAAACTGTTTAAATTGTTCTATAGTAAAGAAGTTCTTGGGATCACGAAAAGCATTGCAGAGATCGGACCCGTTCATTGGAAACTATTGTTGTGCCTTCTGGCATCCTGGGTGATCGTCTTCTTTTGTATGATCCGAGGAATTAAGTCCTCGGGAAAAGTAAATATCGTACAATATGTAGTTTTATCAGTTTAAAGACTCAGCGGCTGGAATATTTCTTTATTTATTCTTTACAGGTTGTTTATTTTACGGCTATGTTTCCATACGTGGTCCTTCTGATCCTCTTTTTTCGAGGAGTGACGTTGGAAGGAGCCGGCGATGGATTATACTTTTATCTGGTGCCTCAGTTTCATAAGTTGGGGGAGGCTATGGTAAGTTGTTATAAGTGGACGTGGTTATAGTTAGCACATTGAATAATATTTTGAAACTTTTTATTTTACAGGTTTGGAAGGATGCCGCTAACCAAATCTTTTTTTCATTGTCGGCCAGTTGGGGAGGTTTGATCACTTTATCCAGCTATAATCGATTCAACAATAATGTGATTCGTGACACACTAATTGTAACTTTGAGCAACTGTGGAACAAGTGTTTTTGCTGGTCTAGTCATATTTTCTTTCCTGGGTCATATGGCTAAAGAGATGCAAACCACGGTGGACAAAGTGGCGGATAAAGGTTCGTAATGCTACTAGATAGTACAACTATAATACGGCTATAATACTCTTGTTTATAATATATACTCTTTAATTTTTGCAGTATTTCATTATACATTGATTGTATTTTTATTTTTAAAACTCAGTCGTGCGCAAAACTGAGTCTGTATATGTTATTATAGTTTTAATGAAAAAAGATTCTGAAATTTCTTTCATATTAAATAATTTAGCAAGCCTATCTTCTTCTTTATGTTTTTTAATGTTTGTGTTTGCAGAATTCCAAGAAAAAATTTTATTATTTAGCTTTGATTTTTTAAATATAAAAACTGTTTTTAATGTTAGAGCATACAAAATTGAAATTTTGTGAAAAACTAATACTTATTAGTGTTTCAAACAGGAAATACAACACATTAATCAATATTTTGTAACTCTGCACTTTAGGAATGGGGTTAGCCTTCGTTGTGTACCCTGAAGCGGTGACAACAATGCCTGGGTCGACCCTCTGGGCTATCCTCTTCTTCCTGATGTTATTAACTCTTGGACTCGACAGTCAAGTAAGTTATCTTAGCCCAAAAAAGTTTGATAATGAAGTAATATTTATATTTTATATAACGTAAAACTATGACCAGAAAATTCTAGACTTGTAATTTGAAAATTCTAATCCAATTTAGCCCAATACAGCGCCGAAATCAAAATCGATTTAGTGACGAAGCCAAACTCAAGTTCTAGGAAAGTAACTCTAGTAATATGGAAAGTTAAATTTAAAAAGTTTACATCAGGCCCAACAATTTTCTGTTTTGGTTCCTTAGATATTTGGCTTTTGCAGTAAATCAAACGGCCATTTTACCCATTTTGAATCACATGTTGACCCCTTAGTGACCTCATAATATATTTTTTTGTTTTGATTCTTTTTTAGATAAATAGAGATTTATCACAGAAGCTTAAGTTTGTTTCGGGCACTACTTTATCTGTTTCCGTTCCTGGGATATTTGGCCTTTGCAGTAAATAAATTTTGGCTTTTGCAATAATTATACTTAACCTTCTTTTTCAAAATGGAACTTTCCATACCACTAGAGTGACTTCCATAGAACTTATAAAGTTTGACTATGGTGGATAATATCTCATTTAATTTGACT
>JAUZNC010011241.1:990-16628 GCA_034780395.1 Vannuccia rotundouncinata | reverse complement strand
ATGGTGGATAATATCTCTTATAGTTTGACTATGGTGGATAATATCTCTTATAGTTTGACTATGGTGGATAATATCTCTTATAGTTTGACTATGGTGGATAATATCTCATTTAGTTTGACTATGGTGGATAATATCTCTTATAGTTTGACTAGTGTGGATAATATCTCTTATAGTTTGGCTAGTGTGGATAATATCTCTTATAGTTTGACTAGTGTGGATAATATCTCTTATAGTTTGGCTAGTGTGGATAATATCTCTTATAGTTTTCTCAAATTTTCTCTCCGGCGCTAGATATTCATAACATGAATTTCCTTTGCTCGAGTATCAGTAGCTCAGTCAATGAGTTTTGAACTTGTAGCTTTCTAAATTAATTAAACAACTAACGCATTATCGATTTTTACTGTGTATATCAACCATAGATTTTATTTTGACAATCAATCAATATTTGTATTTGAATGCTATGGCTAGCTATATAGTATAATAGTGTAATAATATCTATGACATAAACAAATTTAGATGACTACACTTTTATGATAGTTAGTTTATTTAGTATGTTCTCAATTTATTTTGAACTAGTTTACAATGCTGGAGACGGTGGTTACCTCTTTATTTGATCGTTATCCGGAACTTCGACAAAGGAAGACTTGGTGGATTGGTGGATTCTGCATCCTTCTCTTTATTTTGGGCATTCCACTGACGGCGGGAGTAAGAATAGTTGCAGTTGTTTTATAAATACATGCATTTCAAAGGCACATCTCAAAATAGAAGATACTTATAAAGACTTTCAGTGTAACCTCTAAAATGCGATTTGTTGTTGCGCTATTATTGAATTTAATCATACAATTTTATCTCTTGAAATTTTATTATTTTTAAATCAATTTATGGAACCATCCATATTGGAATTAGAGCTTTTGAAATCGTTGTCTTTAAATTAAGTTATGATTACATTACATTTTTAAGATATTAAAGCTTTGCTTATTGATTAAGTTCATTATTTTAACTTAATTCTCCGTCCGTCCTTAAGGGTGGTCCTTATTGGCTACAATTAATGGATGTTTACTGTGGAGGTTGGGCAATTCTTTTGATCGGCCTATTTGAATGTATCGCTATTGGCTGGGTGTATGGACGACCGGGATTTAACCGTCCCCACCGCTTTCTTCAAGATATTGAAATCATGACTGGAAAAAAACCTTCTTTATGGTGGAGATATACTTGGCAGGTAGGCTCATCTCATTTAGAATGATTTATGAAAGTACTGTTTTAGTAGAAATGATTATAAATTTTAAATAGTAACAATCTCACAATTTTAAAACATTGAACAACTCAGTTAATTAATTTATGTAATGTTGTCTTTCAGTATTCTGCTCCGATATTGATTATCGTGATCATTTTCTTTGCTTGGGTTGATTATACCCCCATCACTTATGACGACAAACCTTATCCTGCCTGGGCGGATGCGTTGGGTTGGATGATGACTTTGTCTGCTATTTTATGCATTCCTGGTGTGCTTATATACAAAGTTGTGCATGATGATAGTGGAGACTCTATAAGAAAGGTCTGTTCTAGAATACTGGAAAAGTTTCAATTTATTCTTCAATAAAGTTAAAACTTAGCTCGCGGATTAAATTATTATTGTTCGAAGCTTAAAAATGATAATAATTTTCCTGACTTGATATTAATAATGAGAGTTTTTCACCTCTTCTTGTAGAGGTTGTGGGCCCTGACTCTACCAAGCTATCGATGGGGCCCCTCGCTTCCTAAACATCGAGTTCTTTATGGGGATACACTGGACGATCCAACCCATTTCTTTGTCAATGTGAAAGAACGAATTCTCTATAACGATCATGTTCGGGATAGTCTGAAAACTGAGGAACAATCCGGGGCCCAAGAAACAACTATTTCAACTGTACAGTTGTCTTCAAGAGCATTTCCAGAAGAATCAGTTACTGCTTAATACTCAAATGGGGATACAAATTATTGATTATGTCTAAAAATAAATAAAAAATATTTGAAAGTTATCAATGAAATAAATATGATTATTTGTTTGTGCTATTAATAACAAAATACTAACTGTTCTGCTAATATAATTACTGCTGTATAATCTGCCTAACATATCGAGAAAATAATAGTTCATGGCTGTGGTTATTTTTGTTTTTATTGACATATTTTGCGCATAATCCCTTTTGTATATTTCATGAGCGTCTAATAGTATTTAATTAGTAGTGTTTTTATATAATTTATATCTTAAATCAATTTGTCAATCTGGTTGTGTAAGACTTTACATATTTCATCACCAAGAAAACAACTTTGAATAATCTCAAGTAAATATTGTTTATTGTGTGAAATTTGTTTAGATACCTATCACAATATTCATTTTATTAATTTAATTCATTTTTTTTTGGCCCTTAAAGTAGTTGTTTGCGAGTATACCTGCACTAACATACCACTTTGTTATTTGGTGAGTACATACTCCGTCATACCACTCTGTTATTTGGCGAGTACCTGCTCTGTCATATCACTCTGTTATTTGGCGAGTATCTGCTCTGTCATATCACTCTGTTATTTTGCGCGTATACCTGCTCCGTCATATCACTGTTATTTGGCGAGTATCTGCTCCGTCATACCACTATGTTGTTTGCTATGTACGCATTTCTACTGCCATCTCCATTCCTTACTTTTTTGTTTCTAAGCTAAATCTATTATTTACAGTTTCAATATAAAAATAATTGTTTTCTATATTTATAATAAATCAATGTATCGAACTATTTTTTTGAGAAATCGCTACACTATATTGTTTTAAAAGCTATAATGTGAAAATGAAGTTGCATAAAGATTTTTAATTCTTAAAATTTGGCGTTTTTTGACAAATGTTTAATATTTTATTAAAAAGTCAATTAGTATATACAAACGATTATACGAATACAAATGATAGAGATAGCACGATATATAATTGTTTATTACTGCATTGCCAATTTCAGAGGCGGAAGGGTGATTTTACGACTACCCTGGCTAAGTATTCCATAGGCGCCCTATATATCCGGGATTCTATGGCTACGCAGGAGCGTAGCCTATAAAATTCATCGCCTATGTGATCAGATTTTTTGAGGTTTTAAGAGAATGCAGGAGAGAGCTTCTCAGGAATATGGGGTACTTTATTCAATCCGCCTACATACTACATATACTCATTTTTAGTTCGTCAGAAAACAAAACCTTATTTAAATTTTGAGGTCGAAAAATATATATATATTACTTGTAGAATTTAATTCAATAGAATTTACAAAACATAAATATCGTGAGGCTGAATACATATGTTATAATTATATCACTTAAATTTCGTTATTATTTATTACTACAATAATGCTTTAGCTCCTCTAGACACCGCCACCTTGAAAAAGGCCTATAGTATATATTTTTTACACAATCAAGATAGCGTCTGGAAAAAAGTGCCCTAGCTATAATTTTAGACAACTGCAGATCCGGTGCCATGGAAACAAGTTCGAAGAATTCATTCAGTGATACTTTCCAATTATACAATTATATTTCAGTGGTACTAATAATTCAATCGGTCACATACATTTAAATCTCGAGAATAAACTTGTCTCTGTAGAAATTGTACGTTCTTTGATTGAATAAATTGGGTCATAGCCCTTAATTGACTTCTGGCATTTGGCATTATAATATGTGAGTATAGCGCCGTTTAACTGACTGCTCTGCGCTGAATTCCCAAAAAATTATTTTGACAAATTATTTTGACGCATCTTTCAGAAACTGTATGTATAGGCCACTTCAAAATCAGTGGTTTCAATATTTGACATTATTTTTTAGTTGTTTGAATCTTCGAAGCTGACAGATCTGTGTGTCTGCTCATATTGCCAAGTGCCACAAGGCATACACTTGTTAATTGTGTTAATTGGAGGCTTTGATTTTGCTCTTGTAGGTTTGTTTGTTTATTTTTTTTATAAATAGGAGTCCATATTTTAATTTTTTCAGAAATTTAAGAAATATCAAATGTCATCAACTTGTTACCGATCGTTGAATGTAGCTTTTTCGTATAATTAGATCACAAACGAAATATATACACTCGAGAACAAATATTTTCAATTTATTAAATTTTCAAATATTTCATTTTGAAATTGTATTAAATTTGAAACAATCATTTCCAGAGAAACTATTTTTCTGTGGCAGTTGCGATAATTCTCCAACAAACACACTGCCACATACACTTCGAAGCTACAATCTATAAATCCGTTTTTTAAATAAAAATAAGTATACATATGTAATATCTATGTTTTTGATGATATTATAGATTTACAATTCTGTTATGCTGATTTTATATATGATCGTCCCTTCAAAAAATGGGGCTAAATGCGTAAATTGGCTGTTTTGACTTTAATTCGCAGATATAATTAGTGACAATATTGTGTAAACTCTTTGTTTCTATAGGAGCTGTCCAACAGTAGTTGATTTTACAACAGCTGGGGTAATTCAAGGTTATTTTGTGAGAGTAACTCATGGTTTAGAAGAGATTTCACCATTAAAATTTTAGCGATATATCGCGCAAATTTACTATGCATTGACTAAATATAATTGTATACAATTTTAGTCAATATGTCTTATGCGTAGTAAATTTTTGTGATATAGTTGATATAACAAAACCTAGGAGTTATATACTTTCTAAACTCTGCTCGGGATGTTCAAACTTCATTTTTTCGGATACATGGTAGGAGCATTGACTTATATATTATTTATCTAGACCGACAAACTGATCAAAAAACGTCCAGGGCGCATTTCAATTATATTCGGTATTAGTTTCGTTTTAAAGGGGGTTTCAATCAATATTAATCGCTCATAAATTTGGCATTGATTATCGATATAGATATATTCCTCCGCGGACGTTTATTACTATTGAATATTAGTGAGTTTGTGGATCTAGATAAATATAATATATAAGTCATTAAGTAGGAGAGAATAACAATGTGAAATGATCAGTTGTCGATAGAGATTTCATTTCAGTTTTGTAGCTTTTTTTGTAGGAATATTTTAGACTACTAAAAATAATATTATGTCCAACATAGCATTTCTACGAGTAAGGTTGTCTCGGATATTGGTTAATAATGATATTAAATAATATTAAATAATAAAGATATTAGATGACTATGCATTTTACAATGTAAATAAGTTGAAAAAAAAGGATTAAATATTTTAGAAATACACCCGCTCCTCCTCTTTTTAAAAACAAATCCTTGGATTATGTGTGTTCCTCTTCTGCAAGTTCATGTAAAAACTTTCTCTTGAGCCACGTTAATTCATCCTTTTGTTTATAAGAGTATGTGTTTTTGGCGTCTCTTTTTAATTTGGCATGGTAAGTTTTTTTATTAATTTTATTTGTAAATATTTTTGTCTTCCAATGCAAAAAATATGGATAAATTAAACCATAATAACACATAAACCTATATTATGATTTAAAAGATAAATGAATGAATAATTGAACTATATAGCGTTAAATTAATAATTCATTAAATTTGATTACTTATTGCATTATTCCTATTATTCCTATTCCTATTGTATTATTACCTATTCTCACTTACAATCATTGTACATGTGACTAACAGACAACCAATGAAACAAGTTAATTTTACCCATCAAACTCAGCTAAGAAGTATATGCAAGAAGAATTATCCAAAAGCCATCAGTAACAAAGATCTCTATAGAATCCATAAATCCAAAGAAATTAAAGTAGATGCAAGACAAGCTAGATAGAGAATGCTGGACCATGTAGCTAGATTATCTGAAGACACCCCTTGCAACAGAGCTATGTATGACTATGTCACCAAAGATAGAGCCACAAAGAAGTTTAAAGGCAGACATTGAACAACATCTCTTCCTATCTGTTTAAATCATTGGTGCTTTTTTGTTATTTACCCAAATTTTAATTTTTTTAAAAAAACCTGCATTTCCCTGTATATATAAAATGAAGTATATTTCAGTATAACATATAATAATATTTTTTTTGATACTTATTTTGGATAATCAGTATTATTGATTATATAGGTTTTCAATGTTTTTACCACATTTTTGATGTTCAAGTGTGGTGGAACTGGCTCTGCTGGTTCCTGGGTCTAGAAAAAAATTTGTGTCAAGCTTTGTGTTGATTTATTACTATTGATAATCCAATGTTTTCAATGTTTATACACATTCAAAAAAATATTTTACTATAATTCTATATATATTAATTTTTTTATAAATACAGAGAAATGCGGCTTTTTAAAAAAAATTAAAAATGTGGGTAAATAATGAAAAAATGTCAAATCATGATATTAAATCCAAGACTATCAATTTAAACAATACAGCTTTAGACCACAGCTACACTTTTACTCAACCATAAGCAAACATTTTTAAAAATCTGAGTTGCAAAACCAACATCAAATTCATCAGATCTGTTGCTTTCAATAGATGCTACTGGCAGGATCTGGATCATACTTTCCCCCTAAGAAATAACTATGCAAAATATTTCTACACAATGCACAGGGTTCACACACCTATGAAATTTCTTGAAAACCTATTGAATTTGAGGAAAAAAAAAAAAAATAAATAAAACACCAATTACAACCATCCCTGTATAAGTTCGTTCCATCAAAAATGACCACAAGGCGTTTTAGTCAGCCGTGGATAAATCGTACTATAAAAAGATTGTCCAAACAAAAAAAACGCGCCTTCAATAAAGCTCGAAAGTCCGCCTTGGAAGACGACTGGTCCTCATACTTGGATCTCCAAAAACAATGTTGCACACAATGTAAATTAGCACATGATGCATTTATAAATGGAATGATATCTGACGAAGGATTGGAGAAGATCTGCATGACAAAACTCTTCCACTACATCAAAAGCAAGAAAATTGACTCATGTGGAGTGGCTCCACTTTATGTTAATGGTGTCCTCCACAACAACCCCAAGAAAAAAGCATGTCTTTTAAACAAGCAATTTGCATTGGTCTTCACTGAAGAAAAACACGATGCATTGGATACGCTCCCACCTCCAGATACGAAACAATACCCTGCTATTGACGACATGATCACAGTCCCAGGAGTAATTAAGCTCCTAGAAAAACTGAACATCTGGAAGGCCACTGGCCCTGATGACATTTCAGCATGCTTTCTAAAAAACTACAGCCACTGTCATTTCTCCTACATTAACACTTATTCAAAGCCACCTTGGAGCAAGGAACTATTCCCACAGACTGGAAATTAGCCAACGTAACTCCAATATATAAAAAAGGCAACAAATCAACACCCGCAAACTACTGCCCAGTATCTCTGACATCGATATGCTGCAAAGTTCTAGAACACATCATTTTCGGCCACATAATAAGACACTTACGATGCCACAATGCACTCACAGATGCCCAACATGGATTTCAAACATGTAGATCTACAGAGACACAACTGCTATTGTGTATCCAAGACTTAGCACAAAACATCAACAAAGGACTCCAAACAGATTGCGTCCTACTAGACTTTGCAAAGGCATTCAACAAAGTACCACACAAGAGACTCTTATTCATACTGGATTACTACGGAATAAAAGGTAAACACCCTCCTTTGGGTGTCTAGCTTCTTGAAGGGCAGGAAACAAAAAGTAATTATTGAAGGTCAAGTTTCGCAAGAAGTACCCATACTGTCCGGAGTTCCTCAAGGAACAGTACTAGGACCACTACTATTCCTCATGTTTATAAATGATATGCTGAGTAAGGTGTGCTCAACAGCAAGACTTTTTGCTGATGACACCCTACTTTACCGTGCAATCAAAACAAGTAACAATCAGCAAATCCTCCAAGACGACATCCATAAACTACAGGAATGGGAAGCTGTATGGCAGATGAAATTCCACCCAGAGAAATGCAAAGTGTTAAGAATATCAACAAAAAAGCACATCCTAGACTTCAAATACAAAAGTCATGACCACACTCTAAGCCAGGCTTCCTCTTCAAAGTACCTTGGGGTGACGATCAGCGAGACCCTGAATTGGAAATATCACGTCAATACTATTACGAAAAAAGCAACATCTACATGCGCCTTCCTAAAGAGGAATCTGAATGCCACCTCAAAGCAGGCCAAGATATCCTGCTACAATACTCTTGTCTGACCTACTTTGGAGTACGCATCAACTGTCTAAAACCCATACACCAAAGACCTCATCAAAAGAATAGAAGCCGTCCAAAGAAGAGCTGCACATTTCGTGACTGGAGAATATAGAAGAACAACGAGCATATCAGCACTCATCAGGGACCTTAAATGGGAGAGCCTTGAACACTGACGATCAAAAGCTTTGGCCTCCATGATGTACAAAATTGTGAAGGACCTAGTGGACATACCAGCAACCGACTATGTGTCTGCCACAACAAATGTCACCAGAGGCCATCAAAATAAACTATTAGTGCCACACAGCAGGACATCAATTTACCAACACTCTTTTTTCCCACACACTATCCGCACATGGAACTCTCTTCCCAAAAATTGTGTCACAGCGAACTCTATTGACTCGTTCAAATCTCGGCTTCCTATTAACTTAGTTTAACAAAATTATTGACTTGCTTGAATCCTTTAATTGTCTCGCTACTACTTACTTTTCCTCTGCTACTTATCCTTTGTCCAACCTTTTTATGAAATTTTGTTTGTTATGTACTTGGACCTAACTTGTACATTGCTTGTGTCATGCAATATTGCCTGAAAAGGCCATGCATGTATATGGTAAATAAATAAATAAACCTATGGAATTTTGACTATTTTTAATATTTTCTGGAAAACCTATGGAATTTGTATCGAATACACTATTTTTAAAACACTGACTGATAAAATTATTTATAAGCTTTTCCTAAATATAATACTTATTAATTAAAACTATATAAAAATATATTAATATTATATTTATACATTCCAATAATTTCTTAGGCTTGATGCACATATATGCCAATAGCAGTTACCAAGTCTTAGAATTACAAAAATCTGTCCAGTATATGGAAAAAATCTTGTAAATTTTAGTAAATGGTCATGGAAATGTCTTTATTATTTAAAAGTCTTGGAATTTATAATGACATGGTGCATGCAGTCAGTAAAAGTTAGTTACTTTTATATTATACTTAATATTTTTTCTTAATAATAATTCAATTGCAGGTATATCAAGAGATATAGATCATATATACATAGATAGATCATAATACATATCTCATAGATAAAAGTATAAAAGGTGTATCATCATCTGCCTGGAAAAGGTGTATATCAATCATCACCTGGAAAAATTAAACAAAAATATGAAGCATTATAATAATATCCATAATATTTTCTGGGCACTAATGAATACCTTTTATCAGGTGCTAGCACCCTTAAAAAGTATACATTATCGCCCATAAATATTATGGATATTGCTATATAATTTGCAGTGAAATATATACAAAAAATAGAATTTTTATGGTTTAATGTGTGATTATATTTAAAAGATTTATATTTTTTATAAGTGGGACACATTTTATAATGTCAGATTTATCAGATGGGTGGGGAAGGGTAGTAAACAATTCAATGCAAAAAACAGAGTTTGGATATTGATAATTAGTTAATAGGCCTGTTCATTGATCAGTAAATGTGTATTAATACTTTAAAGTTATTGTCTAAAATGCACAGGCACATATCCATTATAATAATATTATATATTTTTAATCTGAATATATTTTAGTAACTGGTCAGGTTGTCTGGGCAGTGAAGGTGTGATGTTTTTTTTAATTTATTTTCCATGCTTAACACTGATCTTGCCTTAAAGGGTGCCTCAAATCTTGCTATAACATATGGGTTTAATTAAATTTACCAATTATGATCTGTCATGCATCTTCTTAACATCTCACACTGATGGGAGGGAAGGTCCAACCTTAGCATGGTGTCTGCATTAAACATGTCAAAAATAAACACCCCTTAAACTGGTTGCCTGAAATTAAATAGTATTTTCTAAAAAAATAATAATATCCCATTTTTATTATATTTATATAACTGCATCATCTGCATAAGTATTAGTATTAGCATTCCTAACCTTTTATATATATATATAAGATGCGGCCACATCTAATCTAGTCTTACTGTAACTAATAATTAATTGTCTTTCTGTCAATAATAACATTGTCACACATGACTGGGTTTGCCAATATTAATTTGAACACTAAATATCTCCAGGGTTCATACAGCCCTTGAGAAACCTTGAATTTAGTTTACATAAAACATATTACAGCTCTTGTAAACAAAGGGAAGAATCTTAGATCTAAAAGTGATGCAACTAAAAAGTGGAACACAACAGTTCATAACAGCTTAAGTAAAAAAAGGTCATGGAGAAGTCTCTAGTTATGTATTCATTGTATCGAAAAAATGATTATTGTTTGCTTTGGCTCTTAAAGTAGTTGAATCCTGTTAGATACTGAGTTAGTGGGTACCAATCCTCTGAAAAATTTTCATCCATTCTTTTTTTCAACATTGAAAAGCTTAGGGTGGATGGAGGAGTTTAGGTGTGATGCAGAAAAAATAATTTTTGTAATTCTGTTCAGAACAGGTCCATACAGAAAGCAGGCATTTGAAGATTTTGTTCCAGTAAAGAATCAACTGGATACTTTTTATTTTTAGATGATAAGTTCAAATAGTGATCTTTAAGATAATAAGGATGGTAAGTAGAAGAGATAAGTAGTAGGTGAAAAGAAAAAAAGTCAAGCTGAATGTATTGAGTAGATAGATCCAACAGATGAAGAATACAAATTTCCCAATTAGAAGAGGAGATGGTGTGTCTCTTGATTGACCCAAATAAATTTGTGGATGAAGCTATCAAAAAAATTGTTTTATCCAATTCTATGAAATGGGCTGCAGAAAAAAGAAGATTTCATTTTGGTTATATTTATTAATTATTCATTACATTTTGTGATAATAGCTATATTGCATTAATAAATTTTGATCTCTATAATAGTGACTATTAATATTATTTTATGGAAAATAAAACTCTTTGAAAGAGTAAAGATTCCTTGAATTTTGATTCTGTTGGTGCTACAAACCATGTATCTCGTTTTATTAACTTAACAAAATATGATCAACATCTCCATATGGAGACAGTTTAATTTCAGGGTTAATTTGGTCCTGTATTGTCCTTGAATGTCCTTGAATAATAAAATGGTCCTGAATTGTCCTGAAAATGTCTCGGAATTTTGAGATATGTCATTGAAAAAAAATTGTATTCAACATTTTTGCATACTATTTTTTGCATTGCAGGCTGGGTCCAGTGTGTCAAAATGTGTAATTTATGAGTTGATAGTAAAATGAGAGAAAATGTCTAAAATAATATGATTTTTACAAAACATTATATTATCTTTGTATACTTTATTTTTTATACAATTACTGCACAATACTATTTTATGCATTCTTATCTTTAAAATCCATTCATTTTGAGTACTATATGCTGATTATAAGCTATGCTTACTACATAGCCATGACCACTCATATTGATTAGATTTCTGTGAAACTAAACAAATATAATTTTAAGTTCTAAAAAAACTTCTGTAATTTTTCGTAATACTGTTGTTAATTTTGAAATTAGATGTTATGGACGAAATTTTTCAATGTGTTAAGTGGTGACAAGTGGTGGACCATCCCTGCATTGTTTCCATCAATACATTACAAATTCTCCAAGTATGCAATAAATATACATACATAATGTTGAAAACACAATTAACATTGTGGTTAGACTATTCTTTGTAAATTAAGAAACATGCAAAGCTGGCAAAGCACTGAAAATTCCACCCAAACTTTCTTATAAGTTCTGGAGTTGTCCTGAAAATGTCCTGGCATTTTTTTTCTTCAAAAAGTATATTAACTCAGAGTTTGCACTATTATAATAAGCTACAGTTTGACAATATGTAATTGATTGATTGAAAATGCTTGACGAAGCTGGTCTACAATTGAGTACAATTTGTGAACTAATAATAATTCAATACAATACAATAATTTAGTGAACTATACTGTTCAAGGTAATCAATATTATGTATATTTAATTCCATCTATTCACCTCATAATTTATGTAAAACGTTTGCTTCAAATATAGAAAACTCTTCTTCACTCAATGCATGTAGAATATTTTAATTAATTAATTATACACATTTTATGAACATTATGTTATTTTCATGGGACTATACAAAATATTTTACAGTTCAAAAGGTAATACTTATTAAATAACCTTTATGATATAATTGGGAACTAATGGGTGTATTGCATATATTCTCAAATTGTTTTGCTAATTTTGGTAATAATTAAAATTACCTTAAAATTATAATTAAATATATATTTGTTTCATAATAAATAGTTGTTTTGTAAGATTTATTTCTTTGACAGATTTGACTCTGACTATCGAATCTATAGTTTTCAGTCTAAATTCCTGATCTTTATCAGTCATAATATAATATATATGATCTCTCAAAAAAGCAAAATTGTATATACTATTATTTATATTAATGTTTTGAATTAAATATTTTTTGATTGAAAATGTGTTTGTCTAAGCTTACCTTGCTCACTTTTATAGATATAAACATAGGTAACGGAGTATTTTCACAAAACAACCTCCCAACATAGGTCATAATACCTTTTTTTATATTCTCTATTAATTAGTTGTATTTGCTTCAGATGGAACCTCTAAAATCTCTTATTTTAAACCTCAATGTTGCAAGTTTAAGAGAGAGACAGAATTTCTTCCATGATTTCCTCAGTAGTCATGGAGATGCTAAAGGTATTTATTTCATATAATTATAGATATAGAAAGATTTTTTAAAGTTAAAAAAATATTTTCTTTTTATTTAAAGTTCTTCCTGAGCAAGCAATCAAACTTATTCTCAAACATCTGCAATATCCAGTAATGAACTATGATGACTCAAAATCAAGAAGACTACTGCTCAATTTGTTTATTTTATTAGCCAGGATCTATCCCGAATGGCTGCTAAAATACTTTCCAATAAGTTTTGCTCCCATTGTTAAGCAACTAACTTTGGCTGAACCTAAGTAAGCTAGCTACTAATTAATCAATGTGGTTCAGTAGTTACATGCTTTATGTACCTCTGTAGTAGTGGGATATATTCATTTCATCTAAATGTCTTAATAACAACCCATGTTTGGTCATTTTCAGTTGCGGCGTGTCTAAGGCTAGTCTGTTTGGTGTGGCGACATCTTGTGCAGTGCTCATTAACATTCCGTCAACATTAAAGTTAACTCAAGAAAATACTAAAGATCTGGTTTGTTGTAAAATTATTATTAACTACTTATTTTTGTTGAACTTGTAAATATAACGTTATTCGATTTATTTATGTGTTTTAGTTGACAACCCTTTCCATTTTGATAAATGGAAGTTTTGCCTTTGACAGGAAAGCCATTCGAAATTCTGCTGAACGAAAGCTGGTTAATTTATGGAAAATGGTTTGTATATTTCATTATCATTGAATACGAGATGCCTGTCTCACAAGTTTTGGTTATTTTACAGCGACCTGAAATCTTAGAATTTCTGTGTGATACTCTGGCTGAAATGTCGCCAAACATCTCAGTCGTTTGTATGTTATCAGTCATCTGCAAACAACTAAGACATACTGACAGGACTGATTACCTCAACAAATACAAGGTGGGAAAATGAGGTAGTTATTATAAAGTTGAGTGCATTTTGGAAGCCTTATGTTCCTCTTTTATTTTCAGGACATATTTCTTCACCATCTGTTAAAAACGGCTTTTGCAAAGCAGGCCCCTTCTTGTGCAATTCTTGTAAGTATTTTAATAATCCAAATAATTGCGCACTCGTTTTCCAAAGTTGTCTTCTTTTCTATTTTTAGCGCGCCAGTAAGTCTTTGCTTCATGCCTCTGTAAGTCACGACAATTTCAAAACAGAAGTCATGAGTGTACTTCATCGAGCCATCCTACGCTCACCAGAAATTTCTATGAAAGGTTATAAAGTTGTTTTTTGATTGAATGAAAGACATAAAGATGATATTGATTCTTTTTATTGTTGCTTGCCTAATTTTATATAACTTTGTTTATTATGATGAATATACAATTATTTTAATTATACTACTAATTAATATTGTAAATACTAAGTTGGGTAATAATTAACTTTTAATCGGGTGAAATATAATTTTTAGGTGTTTCACTGTTACTCTCTGGTCTCAATATTGACTTGAGTGCCTACGCCATTGGACTTATACAGCCAATTGCAAGTCAATTACGTGCTCAATCCGATGATGTTCGCTCTGATGCATCGATCGCCTGTATTGCTATCAGCCGTCAATGTTCCAACCCTGAAGTGGTAGAGAAGTTATTAGTTTCCATGCACGGAATTTTGACTGGCTCTGAAGGAAAGATAACTGTTGCCGAAATTAGAACACAGATTTTGAAGACAATTGGAGGCATGTCTGATGTTGGAATGACGTCGGGACCTGCTTTGGAAAGAGTAACAGTCTCTACTGTTCAACTTCTTATTCAATACATTCCACAAGAAAGTACGAACAGCAATTTTAACCATTTCTTCTTATATGAATAAACAACCAAATATTTATCTTTTCAGACAACGAAGGCACACTTGTTGTAGCCCTCAACCAACTTTCACGATGGCTTGAGAAGTTTTCAACCACAGTTCCTGCTACATTGACCAAATGGTTTAAGGTATAAACATTTAAATGTTTATATGTGTACGTGAACTCACAAGTATACATTACCTACTAATTCTATTTGCAGTCTTACGGATTCCAGCCCAAGTTGTCGAGTTTTATTCGAATAGAAGTGCTACGTTGCATGAATGTTCTGTTTATGAAAAGTAAAATTATAAAATAATAATTTCATTATATTATAATTGTAATATGCATAGTTATACTGTTATAACATGGTCTGATTGTTGAATAAATGGAGTGATTGATGAATAAATGGTGTGATTGTTGAATAAATTATGTAATTATTGTATAAATGGTGAAATTGTTAAATAGATGGTCTGATTGTTGAACAAATGGTGAGATTGTTGAATAAATGGAGTGATTGATGAATAAATGGTGTGATTGTTGAATAAATTATGTAATTATTGTATAAATGGTGAAATTGTTAAATAGATGGTCTGATTGTTGAACAAATGGTGAGATTGTTGAATAAATGGAGTGATTGATGAATAAATGGTGTGATTGTTGAATAAATGGTGTGATTGTTGAACAAATGGTGTGATTGTTGAATAAATGATGTGATTGTTGAACAAATGGTGTGATTGTTGAACAAATGATGTGATTGTTGAACAAAAGGTGTGATTGTTGAATAAATGGTGTGATTGTTGAATAAATGGTGTGATTGTTGAACAAATGGTGTGATTGTTGAATAAATGGTGTGATTGTTGAACAAATGGTGTGATTGTTGAATAAATGATGTGATTGTTGAACAAATGGTGTGATTGTTGAATAAATGGTGTGATTGTTGAACAAATTGGTGTGATTGTTGAACAAAAGGTGTGATTGTTGAACAAATGGTGTGATTGTTGAATAAATGGTGTGATTGTTGAATAAATGATGTGATTGTTGAACAAATGGTGTGATTGTTGAATAAATGGTGTGATTGTTG
>JAUZNC010011230.1:0-30660 GCA_034780395.1 Vannuccia rotundouncinata | reverse complement strand
GGTTAAACTGGCAATGGACAAACGACGACCTTGTGGTTAAACTGGCAATGGACAAACGACGACCTTGTGGTTAAACTGGCAATGGACAAACGACGACCGTTTTGTTAAACTGGCAATGGACAAACGACGACCTTGTGGTTAAACTGGCAATGGACAAACGACGACCTTGTGGTTAAACTGGCAATGGACAAACGACGACCTTGTGGTTAAACTGGCAATGGACAAACGACGACCGTTTTGTTAAACTGGCAATGGACAAACGACGACCTTGTGGTTAAACTGGCAATGGACAAACGACGACCTTGTGGTTAAACTGGCAATGGACAAACGACGACCTTGTGGTTAAACTAGCATTGGACAAACGACGACCTTGTGATTAATTTAGAAGGTGGTGAAACTTAGTGAATATATACTGAATTTTTTAATCTGTAATATCATGCATGAACACTTTGGTCCGCCATAGATAAGCATCCGTAGTTTATGAAAACGTTTATGTATTGCATGCAAATTTTTAAATATTGTTTTATACATATAGAATAATTATGCATAGAGTTTCAACTCTTATTGATTGTGTATGCAGTTTAATACTGCTCTTCGTCTACCCATAAGCTTTTTCCAAATAATGATTTAAGAAACATATAGAAGTGAAACAGTTTTTTGATACAAATGTAATTAATTATATTTTACAGTCAATTTAAGTATCTTATAATTGCTTGATTATAGAAAGTTGATCTAGAAAATGAAATTAATTAAAATTTTTATTACTACTCTTTGTCTACCCATTTATGCAAACTTCATAGAAATACAACGATTTTCCATCGAAAAAAGTTTACAATGCAATATCTAATGGCTATGATATTATAATTTGTATTCCAAATTAAATAAAATTAAATTTAGTTCATTAAAAAATTTATTAATTCAAAATTTTTTCTAGAATTTACTATTTTGAAAACTGTTTTTATCTTTTATATTAAAATTCACAAAATTTGACTGTTTATTTTTATTTTGAATTAAAAATTGAAAGCTAACGCAGAGTTGTAGGTACTAATAAATAGACTTTTTTAATGAAGATATATTTAATCCCTACCATGAAGTAGGTACCTACTTTGCGTATTAAAAAGATTATCTCCTGAGGGACAATGGATTTTGACTGTCCTATTAATGAAAATTAAAGAATACGACCGATGACAAGAATCTGTCATAGTTTTTTAATGAAAATTTCTAACTTTTCTTATTTTTTTATTATCTAATATTTTAGAGTGTATAAAAATATGATTATAAAAGTTATTTAATTTGCTTTTGTGATACTATTTTGGGTTTATTTTACAAATAATATTATTAGGAATTTTTGATGTAAAATATATTGATTTATATATACAGTGGTCCCATAATTCAAGCAACATGCAAATTGTGAGATATATGTATAGTTGTATAGTCAAATATGTAACATAATGGAGTTACATAATGTAATGTAATGGAATGTAACATAAATGGATACGCACATTAAAATATACGTTCTAATTATCTTTTTATTGAGCACCTAAATCATGTGTCTACTATATACGTCAATCAGAAAGCCACTATGAATTAATTGCAATCCAATAAAACAACAGAATCTGCAGAACCAGAAATGTTATTATACAATAAATAAAATATAATTTAAACTGAATCGAAGAACTGCAAGAGGTATTTAAACATATACTTAACAGAAGGCATTATCAAAATACGAGCAAAATGAAAAGGAATTTTTATTAAATAAATTTAGGATGCCACACACATACACACTGATAATTAATCAAATATCTCATCTAAACGGTAGTCAGTTACGAGTAGGAGGTGAACTATTTCTTTAGAAAAGAAAACAGGTTTCTTGAACAATCACTGGATTAAATTGAAAGCTATATTATTGAAATATGAAATCTATGTGAACATGGGAGCTATATCCTGCTGTTGACAAATTCATTGATTTTCAAAGTGAATATAATAATGTGTTGTGTTGAGGTTTCCATTCCAGGCAGAGGAGGATAACTCTCCTATATATGGGGGAACTTTATCTATTATTCGCAAGGAAAATGGCTCTGCGTCTTGTGTTTAATAATGTGTGTTTTGTGTCTTCGTGCCCACTAAAGGGACATGAAAATATTTTTGAATTTTTTTATGCCATTGATTAATAATGCATTGTGTAAATATAATTTGTTCTCTTGCTACAATGCATGGGAATGATTCTGTAGTTGATGGAGGTCTATAAAGATGGCAGAGTTATAAGGTTAGACGCTATAGAGTTATGGATAGTTAGGTTGATTATTAGATTTCAATAATAAAATTATTATACCATGACTAAATAGTATTGTCATAAATATAATTTAATAATTATTATCAACTAAAACTAACTGTAACTAAAATATATCATATATAGAATATACATATAGTTCTGTTTTAGTCTAACATTCGCTTAGATGTACGTACCTGGCCATCAACATGTCGATTAAACATGTTGACTATACTACAATTTATAATTCTTTGTAAATGAATTATTAGTAGAATCAATTTCTAAAACATTATAGATGGAATGAATGTTTTGCGGCATCTGTTTCCAGTAATTATTTTAAAACTATTTTTATAATTCTTGCATATTTTCATTATTTCTAAAACTTTTGGTTAATGATTAATTATTGCTTTAAGCTACGATGGATACCCTTATATATTCCCCTTAAGGTCACTATAGCAACTTTCAATTTTGGCGAAAAATTTTTAATCAACGATAACACAACATTGTAAAGAAATAAACATTGTAAAACTATAATGAACTAAAATCTATAACATTATCTTTTACACACACGCATAAAGTATTTTAGTTTTATCTTTTTGAGACAAACAGAAAAAAGTAAAATTTCGCATATTTACAAGATGTCTCAGTTAACAGGCTCCACTTTCAGATTTTGAAAAAGTAAGTTTTAATTATTATGTATTAAAATTATAACATACATAGATTTAATACGATAACACAATATATACTGTAGAACGTATATAAAGAGCATTGGCCTTCAATATGGTGAGCCCCTTTCTCGATACAGAGAACTATCCGTTTTGAAAGATCTCACGAGATATTTCTCTACTTGTCATTAGGAACTTAGCAGTGCGTATTCTTCCAAGCTGCCTGGCTGATGTTTCAAACAGCCCCTTGTTGACCACTAAACGGGTCCCCTTCTCACGATCCATCTTCCTGGGAACTGGATATCCAGGAATTGTCGAACGGCTAAAGCAAAAAGTGGAATCGCTCCATCCTGCAAAAAGTACACTCTTCTTTGCCTATATTGTCTATAAGTACTGGTAATAAATCATGAATATTGAGAATAAAAATGATTTCTTGCATTTTGTAATTAATTGTCGCCATTTACGTTATCTTCAAATACGAATGGACCAATTAGTGAAGAATGAATGAGACCTAGCAGACAACCTTTTCATTTGATTAACTTTTAATACCATTACAGTTCTTTGATAATGTCAATTGGAATTAGGAAATATTGTATTAAACCATCCATATATTTTTATAAAATTTTTGTTTCACCAAAAATTAAAATGATCACTCTTTTTGGTGAATAAGTCACCATGCCGAAATAATGCTAATGAAATACTGATAGTGTGGAGTGATAGCTAAAACACCATGGATACCCTTTAATATAAAGCTTCCATATATCAATATATGGCCTTTGTCTACAAATCAATGTTTCGGACCATTTTTAAGAATTTTTCATCAAATATATGCGCTATATGCTGTATATTTTCATAATAATTGCATGCTAGTATTAGAGTTTCTCATAAACTATATAATACACACATACATATATAAGTAGATAAGTTTAAAATAACGTTAATATTTGTAAAGTTTTAAAAAATTATTCATCCCCACCTAATCTATGCAGTTGTAATGTTGAATACAGTAATAATTTCAAACAATATGGTTATGGAATCAACTATAATTATTATTGTATATTCATCACTAGTTTCCAACTTCCGACAATATAGTATCTTGATAGTGATAGTGACATTGTCATTGATTTGTTTATATATGCTTCCACAAATTAATTAATTATTTGTTCCGTGTATAAATCTTGAAGTCATTTATCGTGATATTTATTAAGATACCCTGGATATCTTTTAATGTACAAAAATTCTACAAATGTTCTTATAAAACATGTGTTGAGCGAATGAGTTTCTGTTGAACGGAAATAAATTTTAAAAAATTGTCTGTTTTATGCTCATTATGCGGCTATAACAATGATACACTATGAAAATATAGCCAACACACACAACACAACTGCGCACAAAAACTAAAAGATGTAATATCAATATAACAGCAGCCGGTTTCGTCTTTTAGTACCTTTGGTTCATACACGCTATGGTTCCCGTTCATTTTCACACGCTGCGTCTACTCTCTGGAACACACTACTCCTGAACATTACATCCGCCTCATCTGTTACTGCCTTCAAGTCACTTTTAAAGTCACATCTCTTCAAAATGGCTTATAGCATTTAACTTTTGTTGTATATATTTACTTATAACTTTACATTTATTGTCCTTATATTCTCCCTTTTCTCTACCAATCTTCTTGTACCTACTTTTTAGCGCTTTGAGAAGCTTCATGCTTTAAAGCGCTTTATAAATATAGTTTATTATTATTATTATTATAACATTTAATTACTAGATAAAATTCCAACGAACATCGGATGCAAGCTCGTGAGTTGAGATGTCTCCAATATATATTATTATTAACGTTCAGTGCGTACCAGCCACAAGTTAATTTTATTTTAAAGATTGCTAGTCAAACATAAACATCCTTATTAATTTATTAAGCAAATTGTTTAACTATATAGGCTAGTATGGTAATCTAAATGGGAATTTTTTAAAACTCTTAATGAATGATAAATTTTTGATCCATTTTAACTAAAATTTTAAGATCTCAGGTTAAATCATGTTCAACTTTGCGTCTAAAAGAGATTTAATGATTTTTACAAAGATGAATTCGTTATAAAAGTTATATATTTTTAAGTAATTGAATATCATATTTCTTAATTTATAAACAAAAAAATCGTAAAATATTTGTTGAAAAATGTTTTAATACATATTTTGCAATGTCGACGTTGTATCTATAGTTACAGTAGATGAAATCTAACTCATAAAGAATGCCTTTTGATGTAGTCATTGATTTGTATTACCTTTTTATTTCATTGAAAAAGCAAATGGAATGTCAATATACTACTTAAATCTAAACAAAAGTATGTTATTTATTATAGTTAGATGACTTAACAGTTTTATGAAACATTTATTGCGTACACATCGAAATACTTTTTATCAAGAGAAACAAAGTTTTAAATTATATAGAATTGAATTAAAGTACAATGGAATACAATGGAGTAAATAATTGATATTCAAATACAACATAGAATTGTGAATAATGTAAATTTTGTCATGTGTACCCTAATTAATTTTTAAAATGGATGTTTCTCAAACATTCTATATCATTTTGAAAAAAATATTGTATTTTTAAAATTTTACAATGTACCTATTATACTTTACCAAGTAAAGAATACATTTAGCTTTTTATTTTAGTTATAGAAATAATAAGCTGTTAATCTGCTATATAAAATTATTGTCTGCAATTTGTATTAATTGTGATGAAATCTAAGATTCAGAAAATACATTTTAACCGAATTTTATAATATTTGAGGATTTTTATATAATATCTAATATAACATACCCATTTATTGTTTATTGTAGTCAAACATTTCTTGATAGCAACACAAAAAATATAAATTACTTAAATGGAATTTATTCATTTTCTTTTCATTAACTTTAACTAAAATGTTGCCTTTTTATTGTTTGAAATTACTGTATAGGAGGTTGTCAGCAATTCATTTCTATTCTTTCATAAATAGTTTATATACCTATATATAAAAAATAAGTAGAGTGGTGTTTCCTAAATTACTTTATTCTTTAAACGGTAATACACGATATTAACACTTAATAAATTTTAATATTTTTTCAAATCATTTATAAGGATACCATTGAAATAAAGGATGTATTATCTTTAAAAATATCTTCTATAAGTTATATATTAAACAAATTGTTGTTGATTTCAATATAGTTCATATTTAGTTAAAATAATGTTGTATTACTTTTTTGAATAATCTTCTATGAAATTAATTAGAAGATTTTTATATTTGTTAAATATAAATTTGACAGAACACTTTTCAAATTATTTCAATATAAAATTTAGAAGGATATAATTATTCTAAAATATCGTAGTAGTTAAACCTGAAAGACGTATTTTTTATCATAAATCTAATTGTCTGAATTACTGTAAAATACCTACTGACAGAGATGATGAAAATAATTGATATAATTATTGTCGACTAATTTTTTTAATTTTTTGAATAGAACAATTTCAATAATATATAATTACACTTTTCATTTAGCCTATAGTTTGAGATTTAAAACATAAACATTAAGAAATTTAAATATTTCAATATAGTATTGGTAGATTAATCATATTTTAATTTGTGAACATATAGTAAACAATGTAGGTTACTAAGGATACTAAGTTCAAATGAATAACGTCATTCTGGATATTTCAAAACAATCCCATTTTTCTAACTAACATTTATTTATAAATATCCCAGCTTTTAATAATTTATTAATTAATTATATCCTGCTGATAAAAATTCTTAATTGGATGTAATCCCCTTTCCTTGAATACTCTGGGATGACTGAGTATGGATATGAGTTGAATGTAGCGGGAGATTGCTTTGTATACATTACGCATATATATTCACTAACAATATGGTATAGGCATAGGCAATTACTATTGTTATTTAATTTTATTATCAAGGAAGTTCTCGTTCCATGTTTGTAAGTGTTTTAAGTGTATTGATAAATGTTGCCTTTATTTAACAAAGAATGGGATTTTCTTATCACTAACCATTATTATATATATTATAATAATATACACAGGTCTCATAAATTAATTATTGTAAAACTATATACCTATAGGAAATATTTTCAAGTTAGTAAATTATTTTTTAAAACATTATGAAAGATATTTTACTTGTTGTATATAGTTACATCTAGTAAAGATGATAAAAACCAGATAAACTATATTGTGCCCATGTAAACATTATGCCATTCAGTAAAAGATATAATTTCCCTCTTAAGTCAGAGCGGTATATAAAACTAAGTAACAAGTATAATTCTATATTATACTTATCTAATACAATATCACAGAAAAGTAATTATTGAAGAACTAAAAACAAATTTTTGTCTTTGTTTTTTCAATTGAATTGATTTCAGAGTGAAACCTTTCACACTTTAAAATACGGTGAGCGAAAATTGGAAAATAAATTAATTACTTCGGAATTCTATATACATATATATATCGTAGATGACTTATTTCAAAAATTCTTTATTCAATATGTCTATCTCGTAAATATTTTATCTTGTACATTCTTAATCTCGTCGCTGCTTTAATTATCTCGTAAATTTCTTTTCTCGTAAATGGCATATCTCGTAAATTTTTTTTCTCGTAAATGGCATATCTCGTAAATTTCTTATCTCGTAAATGGCATATCTCGTAAATTTCTTATCTCGTAAATAGTATATCTCGTAAATTTCTTTTCTCGTAAATGGCATATCTCGTAAATTTCTTATCTCGTAAATGGCATATCTCGTAAATTTCTTATCTCGTAAATAGTATATCTCGTAAATTTCTTTTCTCGTAAATGGCATATCTCGCAAATTTCTTATCTCGTAAATGGCATATCTCGTAAATTTCTTATCTCATAAATGGTATATCTCGTAAATTTCTTTTCACGTAAATGGTATATCTCGTAAATTTCTTATCTCGTTTATGGAATATCTCGTAAATTTCTTTTCTCGTTAATGGTATATCTCGTATATGGAATATCTCGTAAATTTCTTATCTAAAATAAATTCCGAATCTCGTCGTAGCCTTAATTATCTCATAAATTCGTCATCTAGTAAATTCCTAATTTCCCAATGGTTAATTAATTAATTATCTCGTAAACTGTTTATTTTGTAAATTATTATATAGTAGATACATTACAAATTAATCAATTAAATGAGAAAGAGTTCTATTGAGTTATTATAATTTACGAACTTTATTCATTTTAAATTATAGTTTTATTTAATTCAATTTTAATTTTTTTGGGCATTTTAATTAATAGTAAATTCGAAGGATTTAATAAGCCTATATATATATATATATATTTGAACATATATTTAAGTAAACGAAAAACGTATTAAATTATAAAGTTCAAGTTTCTTATAATTTGAAGTAAAAAGTTTTTACTTGATAAGTTAAAACTTTTTTATGAAATATTGTTATGAAATTTTAATAATCCACCAGAAATCAAAAAAAACAAATTTAATTATAAACTTAGGCTAGTTTTTTGCCTCTTGTTGCAACAATTTGCAACAATTCTCCACTGAATAGTCCAATTTATTTTTAAGGGCAATCTTTTTTTGAAAAATTCTCTAAATAAAAAAATATGAATCGCTATTATAAAAAAACACAGCTATGAGATTCCCAGATTGTTTGCAAGAATCTTCCTTGCCATGAGCTATCTCAAACTGTCACTGATTGACAAGTTATTGACAGATATACGAATATTGATTCACAGTTTAAAGAAGCGAGGAATAATTCGATCTTAACAATAAATCCCATCACCTCTAATATTTCAATATTTTCCAATCTTATCTCTGAGTATTTTCACCCTCATTGCTCGTTCGTTCAAGATTTTTTTTATAATTGATAAGTTGCAATTGGGAAACAATATTGTTTTCAAGTTGTCATTTTCAGGACCGGCAGAACAGGTCGGACTAATCGGGCCGGCCCGGCGAATAATTTACTAAGTTCCCTTTTTATGTGCATATTTTCTATAGTGTTACATGGATAGAAAATAAGGCGTGATTTATATTGGAGGTAGGGTGATTAAATTGGCATATCATCGATTATTGATAAATTCAGGAGCCAATGAAATCTCAGCTGTACTATATGGCCTTGTTTTTTCTGTAGTTGTCATAATAATAACAACAATAATGATTTTTTGGGGAAAAAATTGTCCCTTTTTTAGTCAAAATTACCTTCCGCGTGCCTGATTTTACATTTTCTCTTTCTATAACAAAGTATAAAACAGTTTTTATTGCATTATACTTATTAAATTTGGTTTATATATATATATATTGAACGTTATTAATTATCTGTATAAAATTATCAAATTTATACTTAAGAAACTTTGACTCTTTTTGATGTGCTTGCAAATTGAATTTTTTTAAATTGATTATTTTGCAATGGTGCAAAACCAACAGATTAAAATAGAACACAGTTCCCATTTAGATCGTTTTATCAATCCACGTTATTATAGAGCTCGTCATGCTCAGTTATACATTATAATACTTAGCAGTAAAGTATCTGGAATTCTTTCTACATTACAAAAATGTTCTAAATGTGATTTAAGCTGAAGGAATGACGAATAAATGACAATGAACAAGCGAACCAAAATCGTTTCAGCCGTACACATCTCAATCATCCTATACAATGTGTCATCTGTATTAATTCCTTACATCTATATTTGTCCAGTATATGATTCCCAAAGGGATTTCAAAGTTAAAACAAAAATTTCTTATATAATAGGTATGCAAGAAATATACCTAATATATTAATTGATTTATGAGAAACAAAACTGTAATAATTATGATTAAGCGATTAATTCAATTACTGGACATTTTCTCTACTAGTTTTTTTATTTTATAACTTTGTACTTTATAATTTTACAACAGTGTCGAGATGTGCCTCTACAGTACAATATATATAATCCACCTATGATAAAATGGCGGTTCCAAAATTGGTTATAATTTATTAATTTTATATGTTATTTTTAACTATTTTATAACATCTAATTAGCTTATATTATATCTTTGTCAATCTCTTATATTGATTTTTCAATCGAATTAAATGTAACCAATCAATAACTTCACAGAAATATTCATAGAAATTGTATCTTAAAAAATGTCTGTTTTTGACTTTTCTATAATAGTGTGTAACCAAAGTTTGGTTAGACTTTGTGTGTAACACATACACGAGTGACGATTTTTTATCCTTTGCAGAAAACTTACTTGTTTATGAATTGATTATATATAAATAATGTATTACCAATAATTTCGTTTTAACTTATGTAGTGATTTTTAAACGGTGTTTACAGTGGTATAGATATATATTGATATGGTATTTACAGTGGTCAGATTGAAGTAAAAATGGATTGTAATCTTTATTTTCAAGATATAAATTGTTTGAAATAATTTGACATAAAAATCAAGACAGAATGGTTCTATAATATAGAGCAGATTATGGATCAAATGAAGTAAGTTCTCAAGCCTAAATAAAGTTAGCATAATATTATCGATATAATAGTTTTACAGATCAATAAATCCTTGAGAGGGTTTTTATATAGACGTAATTTGTGTTTTTGTATTTGTTCAGTTGGCAGATATATAAGTGTGTAAAAGTTGCTAACTATATCCACGATTAAGGGGTGCACTTTATTGATTTAAAACGATTTTATGTATTTCTCATTAAAATGTAAATATACTGTATATAATTATTGCAAAATATTTGATTTTGTTTTAATGTACACACGCATTAAATGTATTTAAAAATTATAGGTATTATATATAAATTAAGTTGTCGCCATTTTTATTTCCATTAAAAATTTGTTTTCAATACCAAATTTTAATATTTGTAAAATTAATCTATTTTTAATGCGAACTATGTGTGATTAGTTTTACAAATTAATAAGTATGTGACTTACAGTGTTGATCCTATTTATATGGGTGTCTATAGTTTTGAATCTTAGTAGGGGTTACTTTGGCATCTAGTTTTGAATTTATACTAGGGGCCAGTTTTGCATACATGTAGCTAGCTAGCTTTTAATCCTAATATATGTGGCTAGTTTTGAATCTAAATATATAACTAATTCGCTATACATTAAACGTAAAGGAAATATGTGGTGCATCATAATGACAATGAATAAATGTTTTTTCTTTTGCAAATGAATGATATTTAAACTCATTTCATAGACTGGCAATAGTTTACAACTGAGATGAAAGAATTACTATATTAAAAACTGATTAAGTAATGCTTATCGTTATAACAATCAAATAGAATAGTATTGAATATTCCTGTAGGTATGCTTATATTCTAAAGATATTATGAACTTCAAATGAATATATTTTGATCACATTCATAAAATGTTACATAGCTAATTAGCATATAAAGAAATAAATAATAAAAATACAAACAAATGTAAAATAGTCGATACTGCATATTGGGATATTCGAGTACTAAGACAGTATGGATATACGTAATTTTATTAGTAGTTTCATTATTTAAAAATAAAAAATAAAAATTTGAAATAATAAAAATACTGAAACAATTTTCAATCAATTTTTCAAGGTTTATTGTGTATGAGAAAGGGTTTTAATTGTTTAATTGTGTATGAGGAAAAAAAACATATAAAACTAAAATATATATAAATATACTTAAAAGCAAAAATATTTTAATTCCATGATATTTTCATAAAAGCAAATTTCATTTTAATTTTGCATTAAAAATGTCCCAATTAAATAGCCTTTCTATATTTGTTACAATAGTTCGTTTTACAATTTAATTCTAAGTAAAAAATAATTGTGAACGTTTTTTGATAACAAACAAACACAAGAAAAATATGTCTACGAGTCGAAAGTAACAATATTTTTGTCCGTGTTTATATATATGCTTACAGTAGACCGATATCTATATTATATCCATATTAGAATAGCACAGTATAAAGAAAGTAAGATTTTTATATTCCGAATATTTAATAATATGTATCAAGATAGTCGTTCGAATTTCAATGTTACCGTCTTATTTCCCCTAAAACTCAAAGTATATTATTGTTGATTCCTTTATTCAACAGTTGTTTCAATTTCTTTGATGTAAATTTCCCTTCAATATTTTAACTTGTTGCCAAATGGAAGGAGACGATGGGAGTAGAGTAGAAAGATGAGAGTAGAAAGTGAGGAGGGTTAAGTAGCGGTTTGGGTAAGAAAAACTATATACATAGCTTTAATATATTGTTGTAAGTAGATTTTATATGAATCAGGAGTTTAATTAGTTTAAATAATATTTAAAATCAAGTGAATACTCAATAAATAATTGTTTTAATATAGGCCATACCGTTATAAAGTGCGTTTTTTAATAATTTTAACAATTAATACTATATGGTTTATATTGGAAATATATTTGAAATTTAAATAGACACTCTAATCTTTGAAATTAATTATTAAAAACGCTGTTTTCCCTAAGTAGACACTATAGGGTTAATATCTAAATTAAATACTGTACAATTTATAATCTAAGATATCAATTATTAAAAAACGCACTTTATTACGGTATAGCCTATATTTCTATTTCCAAAATAATCGATTTTCTCGGTTATTATTTCGAATGTGTATAATATTGTATTTGTAATAATTTATACTAAACAAGGGGAAATATTTCTTCTTTCGAAAAACATTTCAATATTTCATGAATTGAAATAATCATGAATTTTCCATCAAGAAAGTATTGGAATTTTCTGAAATATAATGGATGCGTGAAATATATGCAACACAAATAAAGAAAAATAATTCTTCACGTTCAAGACAGCATTGTTTAATCTTTATCAGCGAAGAATAATCTTTGTCTAATGTTGATGTATGTATAATTGAGAAAGGATTTTATATTTTGTAAATAATAATTGAAAATGAAGAATATTGTATTATAAATGGTATATCGTTAAAAAAAGTATGTCTACAATTATTATTCTACAATAAATTGAAATTTTCCGAAATTCTTGTTGGAAATTTTTTTTTAGAAAAATTCTTGTTTTTAATATATTTTAGTATATATATATATATATATATATTTCTTCCATTCATTTTTCAAAATAAAATCCATTTTATGCATTTCCAGATACAAAAACATTTAACATGTAATATTGAATATATATTTTAAAATAAATACAAATAGGAAAAAGAGTTTTGGTAGGTTTAATTTAGTTAAATTATCAAGATCTTAGCAACAATATATTTGCATATATTCATCTAACCTTAATTAATGCAGAACGGCTCATGGTTCAAACTTTACAACTAATTAATAGTCTATATAGTGCTAGTGAATAATATATATCTTCTAATCAAAAATCTATAACTAAACTTTAGCCGTTCTGCATATATTAGCTGATTCTCGCTTCCCGAATATTTGACATGCTTAATATATTCCGGCTGAATATTATCTGTAAATGGTTGTACGGGTGTGTATGCTGTGTTTCGCAAAAACAAAATGATTTATGCATAAATATAATTTTTGATTAAATTTATCTTATGTCTGTGTTAGCATAGATTGGAAATCGATGAAATTGTTTAGTAATAAAATTCCTATATTTATATCTCCATTCATTAACTAAATACAATATGTGAAAACTAATCGGTTCGAAATTAACAAATTTACTTATATTGCACAAATTAAAATTTGATATAACATTTTTCTCTTTGACGCGACGTTTTAATGAAAACAAGATAATTTATAAAAGTTTATGACTAAAACACCTTACATTTAAATTATACAAAAGCATTTTTTTAATGTGGAAAATTTATATTAAAATGTCCTTATGTTCTTAACGAATATTTATAACTTTAGGGAATAAATTTATTGACTTTTAATGGAATTAAAAAAACTTTGAAAGGGATGAAATTAATCGATTAAATTACATTAAGAGGAAATTATTTTTTTGTAAACTGAATTAATATTCTTTTTTATCTTTAAAATAATATTTCACTATTTACATTGATTTTAATATATTATAAGAATATAAATTTATAAAACTGAAAAGTTGCTTTGCCTCTTTTTCAGAAAAACTAAAATGGCTATAATGATGGTTGTTTCACTTATTATTTTTTAATCTGATTTTAATATGTTAACTCTATAAAAGAATTAACAATTTTTCTTAATTTAAAATAAATGAATATATTTATGTCTTATATCTTACATCTTACATCAAAGTAACATAAAAATATTAAATGCCATTTCATTATTTTTAAACATCTTGCTTATTCTAAATCAAAATATTCTTCATTTAAACTGATATAAAACAGTCATTATATTATTATTAAAAAAAGATAACATATACTTATATTACGATTTATTAGAGGGTTCTTTCAATAGGATTTTTTTGTTTATACTATCTATTCAAAAACGGTGTTTTCAGGAAACCATTTCGGTTAATGTTTAACTGGTGCGGGCTGGAGTTTCTGATTTCAATCGATTAAACTAACAACAGTAAACCAAAATAAAAAAGATTTCTATTTCAGTATAAATAGTAAAGTTTTATGTTATTAAAACAAGGTGTTAAAAATAAAAAAAATAAACGTTTTGAGGGATGTTTAATTAAAATCCTTTTAAAATTGAGTTTAAAATCTATTTCGGTATATTCTAAACACATCACTTATCAATAATATACAATAGCAAAATCGGTAAATTTTCAACAAAATTCTTTTTTTTTGTAAAACATTTCAGAATTGGTTTTTTCTTTTAAAAGGAATCATATTATTTGAATTTGTCATGTTTGGGAATATTTTTTTCTTTTAGACAGATCACGTATATTTTATCATTAATTCGTTTATTAATATTTTGCTAAAATCTATGCCTTCTCATATATCTATTTTAAACTTTTTCTGGTTTAAAGCTAGATGATATATTAATTTAAAATATAAATTTATCCACTTCATACAAACTTTAAATTAGTTAGGAGAAAAATTCTCATTAATTTTGATATATAATCATATTTGTTATGCCTTTTAGAAACTTTAAACTTTTATTGTACTAAAAATATACAATAAATTGAATATCTATAAATTAAACTTATAAATTAAATTTAAAAATTATACTATATACAAAAATTAACTGTGTCAAAAGAACAAAATATAAAAAACATTTTTTTTTACTAGCAACAACAGAAAGTTTCGTCTGATAAAAGTTTATCGTTGAATTCCCAAGAAAAATCTGATAAGTATAACATCTTCACACATTAAAATGATGGTAATATAGTTGTATTATTGTATAATAAGGTGAACGCTAAGTCTGCTTGCCGGAGACAGGAGTCAACCTCCCATTTTTACGGTAAACCTATAAATAATTGTAGATCACTGTGTAATAGGCGTGTTAATAGGCGTGTATGTGTGTATGCATAGTTCAATTATATATGAGTTGTAATCAATCTATACATATGGGTGCATGTATAGGTATATCAGTTATTCGAAATAAGTTGACGTGCGGTATGATATCATACTCCTAAATCACCCCTCAACCTTCATTTTGAGAGTGTATTGAAATTGTGTTGTTGTCATACAGGTGTACCTTTAATTTAAAACCATATCCCTTCATCACGCTATACAGTCGCTAATATAATTAAGAAAAAGGAAGTTAAAATGACAAGAAATGAAGATTTTCTCGAAAGAGAAACACCCTCAAATGCTGATATTGCAACCAATCTTTTAGGAGTCTTTGCAGTACGATTCCTATATAAGTGACTCAGCAATATGGTTCATCTTATTATTTGCAAAGATCGTATTTCTCTATATTTATTGTACATCATTTGTAATTAATTAATAATATAATTATATTAAATTAAATTAAATGAAATGTTTAATGTGTTCAGCCTCCCGACTTAGCGTTTACGTGTATTACCCTGCGTAGCACATATCCTGTGCACTGCTAACAGGATGTTATATTATATAGATAAAGAGCACAAAGAAAAAATCAATATATCTTAACTAAAATATTTATATAGATATCGCATACCAAAATAATATATTCATTTATATATGATAAGTGCGTTTTGTGAAAATTGTTTTATATTTAACTTTGACATATACCATCACGCTCTCTGGATGTCGAATAAATGAACGAAAAAAATTACCATCTAATGTTGACAAGTTTTTATAGTTGATAGGTAAACATATGAATTAAACATTTAAATTAATTAATTATTTTGCCTTAATAAGAAAATGTTTAAAAATTCGATACAATTGAATTAAACGAAACTATTTATATTTATTTGTATAAATATAATTATATATTCAAATAGTAATTCCTAGCCTGTACAGTTGACCAATTATTTGACATCTCACAGTATATTGTTTGCACTGGCGTAAATCGACCTGTTAAAGCTTAATTATTCTAAATTATAGATTCCAATTACTCCTCCATAATACAATGATAACATCCTGTTTTAAAAGACCAATTTTGACATTCGTAACTAAGAAATTAAATAATTAATGCCGAATAGAGTAATATAACATCAAAAAAGTATTCAAAAATGTTTATCTAATTAAACATAAATATCATAATTGAGCTGTTTTATTACTTCACATTTTTTCTCTATAAAATTGTAAAATATGAAATAAAATTTACGATTATTTTATAAATCAATATATTACATTAATTAGTTTGAATAAAACCAAATAAAATTTTATTTTTTACTTTTAATGAGCTTTAATAAAATTGTAGAAATAAATCTGAATATAGTCACATTTAAGAACATAGAGGATATGCATAAATGCGATTCATAAAAATAATCAATATTAGAATCTAGGATCAACGATCTGAATGAAGTTTTTAGATATTAATTTTTTCTCCATATTATAGGTTTGCGTTAAGTTTGTTAAGGGGAATTTATAATTAACATTTCGACTTGATCTGTGTCAAAATTATTTTCTTGTAAAACAAATTGATTTTTCTAACACAAATACTGTCTAAATACTGTCTATTGATTTTCTAACACAATATTTTCAAATTAAGATCCTTTACCAATTTACGCGGGCCATTTAATTGTATTTCTTTTACTTATTTTTGGTTTCATCTTCCAAGTTTAATTAAGAATATGATTATATTGTTGATAACAATCAGCTCATTAAAAATAAATTTGATATCCGTTAAAAGTGACAATTTTATTTCACTATTTTCTAATTAGTTATCGCTCGTCTGCTTGCGCACTTGTAGGTATTTAAATTAAAAATGCAATGCGATCACTTTTGCGAATAAGTAGCTTAAGAAAATTAATTTAAGATTGTTCAAAAATTATATTGTTTATGCAAAAAGTAATTATTAATTATTATTATTTATTTATTTATTAATTACATCATCATTTACTATAAATGTAGAGAGTTAATCACTGAATTACTCAAAACATTTCTTTTAGTCAACCTCACCTGGCAGACATCGTTAACTCCGCACTGTTCCTTCGTGGCAAAACGATTGTCGGCTGGGTTTTTCTCACAATTATCGGTAATACACAGCCAGCATTCTATTCCCTTATTGCTTCCTGAGAATCCTTCTGTTTTAGTGTCAAAAACAAAAAAATATGCGATCACTAAAAGTCGTATCGGTAGAGTTGGGATCCAAGCACTTGATGACATAGTTTTATAGTAATGCGGAGCTTTTCTGTCAGATGTCTGCTAAGGCTATGTCCAGCATTCCTCTTACAATTATCATCAGTATAACTATGAATCACGTTGTGTGCAGTAGATAGCTTTCTCTTTTTGCACTATTTGTATAATATAATGTCTGTCAACTGACTTATGCTTCTATATTTAAAGGAAACCGTTAACAGCTGATCTGCTAAATAAACGTACACATATCGACCAATCTGACGTTCTGTAATCTGATAGGCTTTCAATTACTTTTACTATAGACGTAAATATCTTCATATTATGAGTATATTATTTATAAGTAGTATCTACTAATTAAAATAATTATGTTATAAAATAATTTTGTTCAAGTTCATTATATTTAATTACAATAAACAAATTTTAAGAAAATAGTAAATAATTGCCGTCCATAATTCTGAATCATTTACCAAAATGTATTTAGTACTATCTTTAGTATTTATTTTAGAATGGTATCATGCGTAAGATATATTTTCAAGATAATCTTTTATAAATCAAACTTTGATATTATCACCGACTAATTTTTATCAATTTTTTTAAGATACATCATTTTGTTTATTACGGTTTATGGTGTTAACTTCCAATTATGCTATATTATATTATGTTATATTAGACTATATGTTATTTTACGATAATAATCATAATAATGAATCTTTTATTTCAGAAATGGAAATCAAAATGTATTAAGGTAAAGGCGTAATAATAGGCGAAACAGAATATCGTGTAAAATATGAAGTATAGGAAAAAAATACAATTCCAGAGATGCTATAAAAAGTTCGGTTGCACAAATGACATATCGATCGATATTGGTGTCTCTAGTAGTTCTGTAAGAGGGAATAAAAATTGTTATTGAATTGCGGAGTCGATGGGGAACAATATGCGGTGAAGGAAGCGGTTTGGGTGGTCAGATTAGCGTTTAGAAAATGTCGACGGGTAGGGGAATCTTTGAAGGTCAATGGTTTATAAAAACTTTAACTGTTCAAATATATCTCCACAAATTTGAAATTCATAATCAGACATTATGAACGTCATCGCCAAGTATGTTGCTAAATTTGATGCTCTTTTGAATTAATTGCATTTTCAAAGACATGACAGAAAGCGTTCAGAAACATTAATTACAACACACGGATATATTAATTAATTAAATTTATATAAATGGGATTAGATTTTAATGGCTTTTACCGAATTTAAGTTTTTTCCATAATTGACGAGTTCTTGTTTTGCTAGAGCTCAAATTATCTTTCATTATAAATTTATTCGACCTTTATTTCACATTTTGATAAAATGTTATGAGTGGTGTTTATATAATATGCTTCTGACATTGGGGGGATTTGTTCTGCACGACTTCGGAGGCTAAGGTTTTGATAAAATTGATAGATATCCCATTCGTTAAGTTTCGTATTGCAAATTTCATGAATTCTTTCGAATCATATTATATAAACTATGTCCAGCTTGTCCGGACTATTGAGAACACAGATATAACATTTGGTTTCTCATTTCTGTTTGTATATATTATTTATAAAATCCATAATTAATGACCCTCATATTATTTTACTGAAATATAAAACCAATTTTTTAAAAATTATTTCTAATACTATTCATTCCAAATAAGCTTAATATGATTGATATATTCAAGAAAAATAATGTATAATGAAAATATACAGGGCACTCAATTGTACCTCGACGGCCTATCTATTGATTTTGAAAAGTCTTGTCAAGGAATTATTTTACATTTAGACCAAAGTGCGATGAATTTAGCACAGTCGAATTCATGAAGCAAGATGGAGATCATCAAGAACCGGTATGAGATAATTTTAAAGCATGGCTAAATAATTGTCTTTGCGCTAACATGTTCATGGAATAAAAAAGGTACAATCCCATGATTTGCATAAATGGCTGCCCATGCCATTACTCGTGGCCAACTCTTGTCATTGACATCTGATATCCAATTTGGATTGCTATCAGATCAGTAATGACAATTGTGTTTATTGACATGACCATTAAGATAAAAAATGGCTTTGTCACTGAATAGTAATGAATGCATAAAGTTAATAGATTGTTCTATGAACCATTCACAAAATTGCAATCACCTGTCGAAATCGTCTTCGGGAAGATGCTTGGTTAATTTGACTTTGCAGGGATGAAATTGTTTTTGGAATTTCCAAAACTATTATAACAATAATATATGCTAAATTCTTCAGTTTTCCTATTGGGCGTATTTTTTGGGCACCAGGTGAATACAAAGCAATGATTAACACATTTGGTCATATCATTGAAATAATTTATAATAAGAAATATTATATAAGACTACTTAATTACTTATTTAATATTATATATTAAATAAGACTACGAGTAATATTACTATTATATTATTATTATTATAGAACACTAATATTTTACAGTTCTGATCATATAAATAAGTCATTTCGTAAAAAAAGTATTTTTACATATCTTTGTTGTATATAAATATATTTTATTGTTGTAGCCATATGCTGTTATGATATTATGATAAATCAATACTTAAAAAAAGCATTATTATTACCAAAATCTTTAACCTCCCGTTCATTCATTTTTTACGAAATAAATTTCCTAATAGATTATCACATTCTTACTACCAGAATGTATCAGAAAACACTATAAAAATATAATTTAATAACTAAGAAATTCAGATAGACTAGCTGCAATTATTTTATGAATTATTGACCCACTTTATCAGCTTTATCAGCTACCCTGCATGTCGGGAAACAAGTTGTGCCTGCTTTCAATTATATTAATAAATGTCATACAAGGAATGATAATTTAACTTGTAGATAATAAAATTATATTTAGCCGCGATTAATCAGAAGTATAATGTGTTTCTGAATTTACAACGAATTAATAGAAGCTATACCTAAATATTTATTGGTGTGCTTTGTTTAAATGTGTGAATTATTTTATTCAGGGAAGCAAATGGAAGTAAAATTCATCGTTGCTATACAAAAAAATGTAATAAATCAATTATAGAATTGATTTTATTCAAAAGCACAAACCCGAATTTATAATTCACCCATAAAAAAAGTATCAAAAGTAGGTACTATAAATGATTTTAAAAATTATACAATATGCATGAATATCGATCTCAACATACTATACGGGGTGTTTAATAATGTATTTCACTATTATGATATATCCAGCCTATATAATTAAAAACTATAAATATGTTCTAATTTGTATATTTCGAGGGTACGTAAATATGTTACAAAAGGCAAAAGAAGTACACTGAACAGGACCTACAACTAGCTATTAATGCTTAACAGAGAGCTAATAAATTAACAGCTGCTAAACAATTTGGTGCATACCACGACAAACTTTTCAAGATATTTTACTGTCATGCCGTTGAAGCCTTCTAAAGAAAAAATGGGCAGATAGTCTGACAAAATATATCTCATCGAATCGAAACTGCAACAAAACTTTTCTCAACGGCGTTAAATAACTCTGATCTCCATTCACATCTTACACGACCGCATGCTCAAAAAACTCAGAAGAGAACGGCGACTTGACATCCCTTTTTCCGACACTTCCAGGCGCTATAATTTCTTTTTCCCGCATATAACGATTCGCCAAAACAGGCCTTATATCTACTTAACACCTATTTTCGTGTATTTACTATAAAACCAAACCATTTTCATATATGTAGTACCTATTTTAATGTATGTAATTACCTATTTTAACGTATGTAATACCTATTTTAATGTATGTAATTACCTATTTTAATGTATGTAATTACCTATTTTAATGTATGTAATACCAATTTTTATGTATGTAATTATCTATTTTTATGTATGTAATTACTTATTTTAATGTATGTAATACCTATTCGTACGTATGTACTTTATTACCTTCCGGTCAATTTTGTTTATATCTGTCGGTTACCATGTCTGTGGTTCGCCTTTCAAAATATCAACAAATTATTTTATACCTTTCGATTAAGACTTAAGTTTTTTCGGTCATATTTATACTTTTCGGTCACATTGGAAATATAAGTCGATTACAATATTATGAATTAAAAATCCCCCCATTTTTGTTCATGTTTCGTTTTAAGTGCTCGTGGTTATAGACATCAAATTATTATGGTAAGTTGATTATTATTAAGTGTGTCTGTCAAAAGTGTGTGTTATTAATATGTATTTAACATGTATTAATATTAACTGTTTTGATAAATGACCTACTTTTGACTTAAATAGTATCACCCTTCAAATATTTTTTTATGAAAATAAAACTGAAACTCCTAATGCATTCATACTTTTTGTTTTAGGATTTGTTAAACATTCTCAGCTGCTCATACAACGGTTAAAATCTAATCAAAATTGAAAAGGACAAAAATGAAAATGAAAATGAAAATTAAAATATAATGAAAACTTTCATTTTTCCCATAGGAAATTTGCATAAGGAAATGTAAAGGGTCAATTTTTTATAAGAAATAATGGCCCGATTGCATAATGGCACTTATAATGCGACTCTAAATCCAATGGTGGTGTTCATTTTAGTCAAATATATCTAGAAATTTTTAACACTGCTTAACCCTAAAACAGTTTTTGAACCAAAAACTTGTAAAAAGACCCGGTTTAGCAAAACCTTAGCAAAACTAATGGCACCTGCTCTCATAGCTGACTGAACATTTTAGACTTACGCATTTTTCTATATTGACATAGGCATACATAACACTAAATATTTTCATAAATTTAGTACCGGGCTGTGGCTAATATGTTTCTATAAAAATTAGCTATTGTGCACAGAATCGGATTCTACTTCCAATGGAAGCATAAAAAAGGCTAGTGGGTCCGGTACACATCTTTTTCAAAATGTTTACTTTTCCAACCCTAATTACGAATTAATAGCTATTGTATATCTTTCATGTGAATAAAATTCATAGTAAATTGTACACACTTATTTGAATTCTTTAAAATATAGCATTCTTATTTGTTAAGATTGTTGTGTTTCTTTCAATATAAATGAATTTTAAGTTGCCAGAATGATTTTCTTTTATAAATATTAATAGATAGGTATAAGTAAATTGAGTTGCAAATGCTAAATTTATAAACGAAATAGGATACATAATAACTTCATATAAAGCTGGAATAAAAATTTCTTCTGTTTTCGGCTTTATTGCTTGAAATAAAATTAATTATTTTGCGGAATATAACTGTCTATTGTAAACATTAAGAAGTGACCATTTAGTACAATTTTATATAAATATTGAGGTGACCCAAATATAATGTTTTTTATTAGCAAATTGAAATTGCATTATTATAGCTGATCAAATATAAGATAACACAATTTTTGGTACCCGCATATCTACTTTCAAGTCCTAAAAAGAATGATTTTCCAAATTAAATCCGATCTTGGTGGGACCATGTGTTTAGCCAACACCATTATCTTAAAGTAATCCAAACTACTGTTATATATTTCCAAATTAATATTCCATTATAACAATCGATCGGACAAATGATCGGATAATGACCAGAATATTTATCCCGTCTTAATAAGAAATATGTATTTTAAATATTGAATCAGATTTTGACTAATTATTGGTTTTAGCAAACACCATTATCCTAAAGTGACCGTAATAACTACTGTTATATATTTCCAAATTTATATTCGATTGTAACCAAAGAATTAATATAGAGCGAGCGACAAGAACCCTCACTCTAAAAAATAATCGGCAACAAAATTTACATACTACTAATTATGACAAGAATGTCAGTAGTTTTAAATGGAAAGTATAGGAGCTTATATTGAAAAGTGGCTATAAATATTACTTACAAAGAAAAATAATATTTTTAAACGATACGGTATATTTTACACATATTCAAAAGTTAAATAGAGTTTTAATCAACTACTGGTTTGTTAATTATATACTGTAACGAGCTGAAAATATTTTAAACAAAAATTTACACAATTGGAGAAAAACATGGCTGAATAATAATTTGATTAAAAATCTCTAATTTTTAAGTTTTCTCCAATAATTAAACATTTATCGCTCTATATTCTTTGATTGTAACAGTCAACCAGACATTCAATTTTGGTAATATTTGGAAATATTACATAGTATAAAACCTAAAAAGTATGCTAGTATCAAAATTTATCCGATCCTATCATGAAGTATTTCCAAATATTAGCAAAGTTGAATTTACCTCGGGATGGGTGATCTGGGTATTGGTCTTGTCTTCACAAACATAAATATATATAAATATACCTGCAGAGTCTATAAAATAACAAAAATTATATTAATTTAAATATATTTTTTATACATACATATTTTTGATTGAGCAGCCAGTAAGCAGTATAAAAACACTGAAGATCATTAATTTTTTTCGAAAAAAATTATTTTACATCATACGTCGGTAAACGACTTATATGCTCATATGGATACAACTTTAAAAATATCTGGTAAATTTTCCCAATTCTTTCACCACAAGTTTTAAATATTTGGTATTAAACTTTTTCCCATACAAGTTATGAATTTTTAAATGAAAGAATTTGAATTTTCCTGGGGACCGAAAATTAATATAATTGATATGTGTATGTACGTCTGGATATTATGTATATGTGTGTGTATGTTCATATGTATTGTATGTATATCTACTTATTTCAAGTATATACTGCATGTATATATTTCATGAAGGTATTCGAATGTTTGCAAAAGTATTTTTTCAACTTCCGAGATCAATGACAGCTGTGTTTTTTCTGATTTTTCTGAATCCATTTTAAAAATAAGCTTATTATTTTTATTTCATCGAGATCGATGACATTTTTAATTATATCTGGGAATAAATTCGTTGTAAGAATTCAGAGGTCTGATATTGAATGCATTTAACCATTTTTTCCAATTAACCATTATTAACCAATTATTTATCTTGACCGGCAAACGGATCAAAAAACGTCCAGAGATCTTTTCAATTATATACTGTATTAGTTTCGTTTTAAAGAGGTAATTCAATGAATATTATAGGCTTTTGATGATTACATATTGATAAAATTCCTTCTAATTAAAACGAAACTATATTACCATATATAATTGAAATGCATTAAATAACTCCCATGAATTTCGAATTGATCATCGATATATAGATATATTCCTCCGCGGATGTTCATTACTATTGTATATTGGTATGTTTGCCGGTCTAGATAAATAATACATAAGTCAGTGCATTTATCTTATAACCGGCCTATATTAAATTATCATTTTTAGGATCCTTTAAAGGATCTTATCATATATATATATATATAATAAAATAAAATATAATATAATTGTGCATATATTCAATTTATAATTCTACATTTAATTCAGTTGTGTAAATTTTTTCCGGTAAATTGTAAGTATATAACTATATAATATAATAATGGAAATATGATATATAATTTCATGGAAATGTACTATGGCAATTAATGAACATTTATTAATTTATGTATATATATATATACCGTCCAAAAATGACGTCACGCAAAATTGACCCCTTTTTACTCCGTCCTCCCTGCATCACGTACCGTCACGAATTTTATTTTTATCCCCCCGTAATTTTTATTTTTGTTATTTTAAAAAATAATGTGCTTTAAAACCGAAGTGATTTTGTAATGTCAGAATTTTGGGAAACCCACACCCCTTCCATCATGCAATGCTAATTGTCACGGATTTATCAAACCGCCTCTACTCACCTATCCAGCGTGACGTCATTTTCAGACAGCCCCTTGTACAATAAAATATTTATTCAGTATTTCTATGTAATTTAGTACAAAAGATATATTAAAATAATTGCATATATAAAAGAGAATGATTGTCGATTTTAACAGATAATAAGAAAATGTAAAAATATCATATAAATTATAGCTTTTTGGTTTTTGCTTTGTTTCTAAAATCTTGCTATTGTAATTTTGTTTATAAAAATATATTCATAGTCTTGCTTTGATTTTTGCTTTGATTTTAGGAAGAACTATAATATAAAATTCACGTGTTTAAATAATTGAAATAAATAAACAATATTTGAAGCGGATTTATTAACTAATAAGGATCTTAAAAATTTCCCGATATCAATTATTAATGTTAATCTTTATCAAGCATTATATTTATTCTTTATAATAATTTATTAATACTTATTGTATAATTTTTCGATACAACAAAAGGCTCAAAAAAACTAATTGCGTAAATTAAGGTAGGAGTTAATACATACTACAGTACTGCAATATTCCGGTGGAATCTGTTAAAATGAAGAAAAATTAAACTTTTGATTTTATCAAGTAAAAGCTGAACAATTTCAGAATATTTTTATTTAGTTAATGTTGTAAATCATTTTATATTTCTTTATAATGGTGAGATTCGTGAACTCTAGGTAACCTTTTAAAGAATAAAGAAAGAAAATTACAAATAATTATAACATGATTCACAACATCAATATAAAATAATAAAAATATTATAATGAAATTAATCAGCTTTTACTTGATAAAATCAATAATTTAATTTTTCTTTTTTCCTTCAGATTCCACTGCAATATTACACTACTACTTACTTTTTGACACAATGCCTCCAAATGTTATAAATAGTTGTCCAGATATGTATGCTGCTCTAAATATAAGGTTATTCAGTGTACCATTTCTATTAGTATTTTTTTAAATATATGAACAGCTTAAAATCATGGATACTTTGAATGGAAATTTTATAAAGGCATAATATAAAAAAAAATATATATACAATATGAAATATACTATATGAAATGTAAATCAAATGATACAATATGGAATTATAAAATTACCAAAATTGCTGTACAATATTACTACCTTAGAAAAATAAAGTACAAAACTATATTATATAATCAATATATAATATTTATACCTTAACATAGGACAAATTTAAGAAATATTTTTACAATAATCAAACTCTAAATTTTTAAATATAAAGAAAATTATAATTAAATAACAATACATAAAAGAATTAAAAACAGGTAAGAATATGTAGAATCAAATCCATTACAATTGTAAGTATACAATTTGTAAAAGAAATTATTCAGTGATTTTCATTAATAAAATTGTCTGTTTTTATTAGCCATTCAAAATATTTCAAGTTAGTATAAATGTCTCAATTTATTCTTCCTGACTAATCAAATTTCTACCCACATTTTACTGTATTATGTCCAGCAGTTTTGCTACTCAGATATTTATTTAATACTCACCCAGTGGACTGTGTAAATTGTTTCATAAGCATTAAGATTATAACTATTTTTAGAAATTAATTTTTTTAAATGTATGTTATAAGGTTTATGACTGCCACTTGGTGAGGGAACTTTTTTTCTGTCACAAATTGGAAAAGGTTAAATGTTCAGCATTATCTTTTTCACATATTTTTAAGCTCTTACACACATTTTCAACTTTTGTAAACACAATCATTTTCTCTCATCCCAATTACAAGATTAAGAAAGGTTAGAGCATTCAAATATTGAGGCAACTTATGCTATTTCTGGATTATCCATATTAATAACCCAATTTTTAATCACCATAAGAAAGTCATCAATAGAAAGTATGGTCCTAAGCCTTTTTTCTCTTGTTCCATCTACCCATTGACAGCAATTATTTGCTATCTTGACTGCCTCCATCTTCTGTAATGACCAATTAATCTATCAAGGTAACACCCTGATATTTAAATCCAAGAACAATTAAATTGGAACCATCAACATTCTAAGAAACAAAAGATATAATTTGTATTCTATATTATAAAATTATATATTACTTCAATAAAGTCAAATATGTAACAGAGGCTAAAAATTTTTATGAAATAATTAACAATGTTAATGGACTATTAGTCATATCAAAATTTAAAAGATAATATGCTTTTAACCTGAATTCTTGGTAGATTGTAAATATCATGATATCCATCCAGTTTCACATAATCTAAAGGCCACTATAAACTTAATTTTCATACTATACTGGAGTAGAGAGATCTTCTCATCATAGGATCATAATTCAAACCACATTATAAACATCCAAGAATGACAACAAATCAGCATCTCAAACCATAGAATATAGTTCCTCATCATCATGTGATCAAGTATTCTGGGTAGTTTATATCACAAAAGTTACATATGCTGTATCATTTCCCTACAAGCTTGATAAATACCTATATACCTGCTATGTACTGTCTCTGTGCTTAGCAAGTTATAACTTTTGGTAACTACAGCTAATGTGCTTTGGATTTATCCAAATGGGGGGCCACAGAATCTAACATGAATGTTAGCTCTTTTGATGTATTTCAATAAAAATATTGATATTATTATTTTATCAAAATAACATAAATCTATTATGATTAAAATTATAATGATATAATTATTTATCAAACAAAATTAAGTAATGTTTATTGTTTCTTAACTTTGTAACCATCAACATTTAAATAGAGTATTAGATTTTTTTATTTTCTAATTTCTTGCAATGAAAAATTAAATAGCCAGCCAAAAAAATAGAATTTTAACTATCACTAAAATGTGTTTATATTAATATTATAGAATAACACAAAACAACATCCATAATTCATTCTTTTCTTCACTTTGAAAGATAAAATTTACAAGGTAGTTTGAAACCATTATGATGAGTTATTTGGTTATTAGTAATGTTCTAAAAATGCTTATACACCTTCATAAAATAGTGTGTAAAAACAAGTTGATCATTAGAATATATTTCAAAGACTTCACCAATATTTGGTTTCCTGCATTATGCACTGATCATTTCTTTAAATCTATATTATATTAATTGTTTATATATATTATAATCATGATGGTCACATGAATATTTTTGTCATATGTCTCCCTTTGGACTAATTTGATTTTAGGAGTTTCTGTTAAAGCATATTTTCTATTTTTTTATTTCAGATGTCAGGGAATATGGACGTGAGATATCCAAATTGAAATATTTTGTACAATTTTAATGTTAAAATAAATACTTTCTTTTTTAATTTTAGGACATTTCTGGTGAATTAAAACGATTGAATATAGATGAAGTAAACTATTTGCATTATTTTTACCACTAGTTTATATTAAACAGTGACTTATTGTATATATTTTTTACCTTTATAATAATAACCTTTATTATTATAGTATTGACCATTTGAATAATTTCATCAACATTATTTGTTGTTTTAGTCAAATACAACAGATCGATTTGCTGAAGAAGAATCGGTTGGTTAACAATTGATATATTCAAATTTTATTCTACCATTTCCCAAAGTTGACAAGACAATCCTGACTTTATCTTATTTGTAGTTGGGTTCCCAAACACGGCAAACAGTGCAGGACAGTCCACATTTGACAGGACGTCGGGTTGGTCCTGAGGCTCGCAATATTCCCCAACAGGTTGTGACCCCACTTCATGCAGAGTCCAGACAAGCTCAGCATGGAGCAACGGCACACAGAAGTCAACCCGGTCCCTCTAGACTTCCCACACAGCAGCAACAGATGGTAATACACCTGAAATAATTTATATTTGATATACCTAAGTATTTAAAACATGTAAATTGTCGTCATAATTGTTTTTAATCAATTATAAAAGTATCAAATTGTATCAAAATTTTAATATTGAAAAATAAATAAAGTTTTAGAAAAGTTAGGATGTGACATTAATGCATATTTCAATTTTAAAACAACATTCTTATTTTCAGCCTCCAGGTATCCAGGTGGGGAATGTTGATAAGGTTCATCACTATGCAGACTTACGTGAGTACCTTATTAAAACAAATAATGCAGCGAAGATATAATGGGCAAGATTTAATTCTATAATTACCTACTATTTTTCGTTTAATAATTCCAGAAAATACAACATTGGAGATTAAACAAGTTAATGAATTCAATGTTATGGCAGAAGGTAAATTAAAATGTTTTATTTTATGGTAAAATGTGTTTAGGTGTTGTATTTACAGTAAACTGAGTCGGATGTGCATACCTACATATTTATATTGTTTACTACATTGACCCTTTTCGGTTGCTATAATATTAGAAAAATATTATTTAATTATTATTTATTTAGTGAAATATATGTTCAATTATAATATTTTTTAAATGATCATAGTAATCATATTTTATTTGCTTTAATACATACAAGTTGTTAACTTTTTTATTTTCAACGTTTATATTTTGCTCGATAGCTAAATACATTTTTTATATTCTATTATACATTTTACGATTTAATTAAATTTTATTACTGAGAAATGTTAATCATTTATGTACTAATAATATTTATAAAACTAAGTTTATCATAATTATCGAAGTAATTTTTAAAATATTGATTGTTATGTACTTTTCATATATTTGGACTCTGGACTGAACTAAAGTCTCATATCTCCATTGATTTAGACTTATATATATATTTGTCTTATAAAAATTAATCATTTATTTCTATATTAATTGGCTTGATCTATTTATTTTTTAAAATAGTAAATTAAAATTATCTTTAAACATTCATTTAGATTGCTCTGTACTATAAAATAAGAAATCTCGTAAATATAGGTATGAGTATATTGTAATATTATATATAATGGTGAATCACTGGTAGACATTACTAGAGTATATTTACACAGATTTATAAGGTGGTAATCACGCTATATAGATGCTTTGATTGTTGCACATTTGTAGGCTATTTTTAGTTGCTATGTTAAATCATTGCTAGTTGGTATATTATACAGAGTTATAAATATCACAAAGTATTCCCATATCTATTAATAATTTTTTAACTTATGGTGATTAAGGTAATTTTCATATGATCTTTGAAAATTCCAGTCGAATTAAAATTTTACCAAGAAGTAATTTCCGAAATAATAAATTTGGCTACCATTCAAACCAGAATATAATATTAAGAGCCTCAACTGAGGTCTTTGGGCAAAAAAGTTCTAGCCCCAGCCTAACTTAAGTTCTAGGAAAACACAGTAGCTGCACCAGCCTATAAACTTAAGTTCTAGGAAAACACAGTAGCTGCCCCAGCCTTACTTAAGTTCTAGGAAAACAGAGTAGCTGCCCCAGCCTAACTTAAGTTCTAGGAAAACACAGTAGCTGC